>CM039507.1:15285650-15565124 GCA_022432975.1 Begonia masoniana | reverse complement strand
TCAAAACGGCTAACCTATTAATTACGAGCCCTAATTCGACAGTTTTCGACCTAAAAATAAAAAAACAAAAACACACAACATAACAAACATACCGAACTGTGAGGTAGGCCGAAGGCACAGCACTTACGTACACACTTACCTGGCCCTTAGCAAGGTTTTATCTGAAACCTTAACGTGGAACCTGAAAAAACATAAATATCAAAATTGCATTAGAACTCGTCGGCATACTAAACTCTCTTTGGGAAAACATCTTAAACTACTATTTCTAGCCTAATCCAACTAAAATCTAACTAAACGGGCCACTATTTGTGTTTGGTAAAACCGACCCAAAACTTCGAAAGCGCGTAACTTTTGCGTCGGATATCGGAATCGAATGATTCCAGCGGCCACGTACCTCCTCTTAATAACTATTTTAACCTGCCAAAGGAATTTCAAAACAAAGACCGTAGCTAGGTCAAATCAGGCAAAACCGATTCTGCCCTTTCTCGGAATTTTCCCCCTTTTCGATTTTCATCAATCACACTCATTTCATCACCAATCGACCACATATACCATCAATTAGAATAATCTAACCTAAAATCCCGAGGCATCAAGCAAACCCGAAATGCCCCTAACTCGGGCTCACTGAAATTCGCCCAAATTGGGCACCTCACGGCCAGGCGACTAAAGCCGGCCTAATACCCAGCAATCCAGAGCCAAGACCCAACCAAAACGGCCGGTGATCGGAGCTCAATCGAGCTCGTCACCCTCGGCCACAAACTGAACAAAAACAGGGCCAAAATCGAGCTTACCGTTCGGTTTTGTGCGCGAGGATGGACCGGAGCCTCACGTCGCCGTCGTTTGGCCTGAAAACGGCGAGAATCGCGGCGTTCGTCGGAGGAAAGTCGCCGTTTCTCCCTCGTCTCTCTCTCGGCGTCGGGCTGTCGTCGGGAGCTCGGCATAACAACAGAATGGTTTTAACCATTCTGTTGTTTTAATTATTAAAATACTAATAATACTAATAATACTAATAATAATAATAATAATAATAATAATCTAATATTAATTCCTATTAAAACATAATATACCGTTTTGCCCTTCCGTAACTTCCGTTAAATCTCGTTCTTAATTATAATCCTTGGCTTAATTTCACGGAAAACCCGAATCTAAATTAATTATCCAATTAGGTTAACCAAACTTATTCACTTTTCTTTTAAATTACTTAAACAATTATGTATTAAACAATACCTATCATTTTATTTTCTCTTAAAATCCGGGTGTTACATCCTTCCCTCCTTAAATGAAATTTTGTCCTCAAATGTTGCTTAGTCAATCCTCTTATTTCTCACTCCAATGTACCACCGTTAATTACTGTTGCATACAAATCTTGATACACTATAGCCTTAATCATCTATCATGTAATGACAATTCCTAGATTTTCCAAAGTTGTGATTCTCCTAACTATGCATTTGTAACTCAATCACTCATACGTCCATTGCTTTCAACTAATCCATCATCACTTAATCTCTCAAATCTCCCCCAACTCACACCTCCGTTCTAGTTTTTCCTCCAATTAATTCAATCGTTTCCCTACTTTTCTCACACCTCATCCATCCAACGCATCTAAACATCATAATCCTCAAAGCTCATCTATCGCTTAATACTAAGGACCTATTAACATAGGTCTCCTTATATTATTTCCTTCTATTCCAAATCCTCCTCTACCTTACTATCTCATTTCTAATCCATCAACACATCCTTACACCCATGGACAATGGCATTCATGACGTTCATTAGTCACTATAACACGATCCTAGTACTCAGGGCTCTCAATACTTTAAATTTATCTCTTTTCTTTCAAGTATTTCTAAGTTTCTATACTTATGTCTACAATGCTCAATTTATCCAACTTTCACCTCAATTGTCACCAAACAATATCAAACTCTCAAGTCCAACTAATTAATTACACTATTCACCCAATGCCTTAAATGGTGCATAAACACTTCGACATAGCTTACGAGTCGAATCTTTCCTAAACCTACAGGCTTATCTTCACTTCTAGGTCCACTTGCACAATCTCCGTGCAACTTTCTATCCTTTCATCCAATATTTTCTAAATTCTTCAACATCACAAACCCTCAATGTTTCACTCTTATTTTGACCATTCACTTATTCTAATAAATCTCTTCATTTACCCCTATGACGTTGTCCAAAAATCTACCCAGTCGCCCATTTTATCTTACCTCACATAGTCTCCATTTTCCTTCATCCATGAACCAAGAACCATCCCTCACGGTATGAATCTTTGATATAAGCTAACATCCATATCCTCGATCAACGATCTTCTAAAGACTTTATGTTCCTCGAGTTGGAATTTACGTTCCATCCCTAAGCTCATTTATCCTAACCCTAGCTACTTACGAAATCGTCGGCCTTTACTTCGTTACATACTAGCCAAACCCTTGAAATTCTCTAACTTAACCCCATCCCTAATGCATTTGACCATCCTCCTCATTCAAAAGTTCATATGTTTCCTCAAATCTCACTCCACTAAATACTTAAATGCTAACCTTCTTATTTTAACTCTCAATTAAACCTAAAGGCCTTTACACTACTCTTATAAATCTATACACAATTCTAAATCTATCCACCACCCTTTTTCACCTTACGTCGCTAGTCTCTAATTTCTTCATTAAAAGAAATTCCCAATATTTTCATAGATTGCACATCACTAGATTCTGATGAATTAAACCTCAACTTCTAACCTTCCTTCTTATCTAGCAATCCTCTCTTTCCTAGCTCTTAACTTCGCAATATCAATTACACTTCTCCTCCAAGGCTCCAACACTTGTAAAAATATCTATTTTCACATAAGGTTTTCACTAAGATTTACTAGCTAATGAATTTTTCTCTTGATCTTCAAATTCAGGTTCTAAGTGTTCCCCCACACTACTCCACAACAATTGCCTAAAAAACTTTCTTGTTTCTCCAAAAAAACAAAATTTGGGTCATAAGTATTCAACTCAATTCTTACATCAATTCCTCTAACGGCTTCCTTGTTAGCAAACTTGTTGCAGGTAATTTACACCCTTAATCCGAACCTCCTTGCCATCCTAAGTCCTCAAGTCTAATTCACATCCACCACCAACTCCCACACGATTATATTCTAACATTTCTACATTAGTATCTCCTATAAATAATTAAAATGACACGTACCTGTAATTACAGTAGGCTGCTCTTCATTGTTTGCACTGCTGAGGGAGAAGATCTTTGGAGATACACTTGTGGGTCTCTTGTTCCGTGTCGGGCAGTCCCTGGCAAGATGGCCCGTCCTATTGCAAACAAAACACGGCCCTTTACCTTTCTTTGGACAATTCCTAGAGAGATGTCCCATCCCTTGACACTTGAAACACCTTCCTAGATTCTTCCTTGGGCAGTCCATAGAAATATGACTTTGCTCATTACAATTAAAACATCGGCCCGAACCTGCCTTGCACACCCCATCATGGAACTTCTTACATGTTGGGCATTGAGGGAACTGCGAATAACCAGAGGCACGCTTTCCATTTCCTTGACTAATTTCCTCATCACTCATCCTTTTTGTGCCCCTCGGTAGTTGTTGTTCTTCATCACTCTGTTGAGTTGTAATTTCTCTAAAGGGCTTCTTCGACGCTTCTCTTTGTTGCTGAAGCTTCATCTCGATGTCATCAAGTCCAAGAGCTCTTTCCACTATTTTATGATAAGGCACGTCTTCATCATCCACCGTCATCACCCCTTTCTGAATTTCTAGTTTCAAACCTTGTACAAATTGGTGAATTTTGTCCTCCTCCTCATAGATCATATATGTAACGCCCCGAGTTATCTGAACCCGGTTCGCTACTCATTACTTGGCCATGACTAAGAAATTTCAAATAAATTTAAAACTTCATTCGACATACAAAATTTGACGTTTACTAAACGTTCAAAACATTTGAAAACTTTGCAGCGGAAAAATTATTTAAGACTACAATGGGATTAAACTAGCGGTGAAAATAGTGTTGGAAAGATTAATGGAAATATTTCAAGTGTCCGGTCAAAAGAATTAAGGTTTTAAGTGATGGACTACTCAAGGAATTACAAAAGTCGAATTCATCTGCCGACGACAAAGTCAACAGAAGAAGCAGAAGTAGAAAACCAAAGGCTTCTGCCGATGACGTCTACACGACTTCACCCACAACTTCATTTGCCGATGAAGTCGTGAGAACTTCATACGCCACTTCATCTGCCGATGAAGTCAACATAACTTCATCTGCCGATGAAGTCAGCGCAATTTCATCTCTCAATAGATAAACACACGACATCTTCCGATAACAACAATATGACTCCTTCCGATAGAATTAAACATACACTACATCTTCCGATTCACTAAACGACAAACAGATTACTCTACATCTTCCGATTCACTAAACGACAAAACAGATTACTCTACATCTTCCGATTCACTAAACGACAAAACAGATTACTCTACATCTTCCGATCGAATAGACTACATTTGCCGACACGTGCTTCTCACATGACTCCTTAAGGCATTTGCCGATAGACTTCCATCTTCCGACAGACTGACACACCACATCTACCGATAGACTTCCTTCTTCCGATAGACATCAACACGATTTCCTTCCACAGAACGCAATAAACCTCTACACATATCCACTGATACAAAAAAATTATTCAATTCCTACCAATGGACTAAACAACCTGTCTATAACCCGAGAAAGCTTCGACTATCTAACAGACTTAAAACATTTTACCAAAATCCATTCATAACACTCCAAGTCATTGTATTGATCAAATTCAGTAAAACATGAAAATCAGAAATTCTCGAAACAAAGTCAAATAGCTGTAATCTCATTTACTAAAAACTTCATATACTCGATTAAATCATTATCCACTAAACCTCCACATCTGTAGACACATGCTAAACCGCCCCATCAGTTACCATGCCGAAGCCTGAATGCTCTCCTCCAACGTCCACTATTCCTCAACACGATCAGGAGACACACCTGCTAACACTTCTTCACCTACATCACAAAACTCATCTATTAGCCTAATGCTAAGTAAGTAAAGCAGTATATGAATGAAGTAAAATGCTGAACTTATACTCCTAAATATGCAGTTTCTATTTTTCTCATCTCAGTGGCATACGCATTCGTTCATAACATGATCTGATCCCATGGTTCCCTTGGGAGTGGGATCAATTCTCCCAATGTCTACATCCTCCTACTTAATTAAGGGGCAGATGAATTCCCTAACACTTGATCTGATCCCATGGTTCCCTTGGGAGTGAGATCAATTCTCCCAATGTCTAAATCCCTTCATAAGTTAAGGGGTGGATTAGTTCCCTTAATAGCTTGTCTGTCGCATACAGTTCATACCTTACCATTTCTTACATGAAATTCATTTTCGTAACTTTTAACAAAACATGATGCATGGACAATAGAAACATTCAAGCATACATAAACCTACTGTTTTGTGATGTAGGCCCGAAGGCACAAGCAATACTTTACTTACCTGGCTCCTGGAAATCTGTCTGGTTGCTAGCTACTTCGGAGGTCTGTTCACCTAAGTTCATACAGAATATAAATCAAGGCTTCACTAAACCTTTCAAAATATCAAACAGCGGTTCGAGAAATCTAGTTAGAAACTCTACTACCCGAGCATTCCTACTTATCGCTAAAACCCGAATCTACACTCAATCTCAGCATCCTCAAAATCCTCACATTGCAATCCTCCAGGCATTTCACCACTATACCACAAGAGAAATAAGGAAAAGAAACTTACCTAAGTCGAAGGAGAACCGAGCGAGGAGAATCGCCTAGAGAGCTCGGCTGCTTGAGCTGAAAAAATCGAGAGTGAAATGAGCATTGACGGCTATACCTCATTTACTCTTTCCTTAAATACGTTATCCACAATATAAATTGACAATTACCCTTATGCCCTCACTTAGTTACTCATTAACCTAATTGCTATTTCTCCCTATTTCATTCTATAAAATTCACACTTAGAAGATTAATTGGTTATTTTAATTCTAATAAACCGGGTGTTACAATCTACCCTCCTTAAAAGAATTTTGTCCTCAAAATTCAGTACCTGAACAATCTTGGATGCTGGTCCATCATGTCTTGCTGGCGTTCCCATGTTGCTTCCTCTGTATTCTGATTGTGCCACAAGACTTTTACCAATGGTACCTCCTTGTTGCGTAATACCTTTACTGCAAAATCTAAAATCTTTACTGGCTTTTCTTCATAGGTAAGTGTAGGTTGAATTTCAATGCTTTGCTGTTCGACAACTTGAGCTGGATCCCGCACACACTTCTTTAACATAGAGACATGAAACACGTTATGTATTCCTCCCATAGAGGCTGGTAGCTGTAACTGATAAGCTGTTTTCCCGATCTTCTTCAGAATTGGGAACGGTCCAATAAATCTAGGATTTAGTTTGCCCCTCTTTCCAAACCTCACAACTCCTTTGAATGGTGATATCTTAAGAAAAACTTCATCCTCTACTTCAAATTCCAGTTCTCTTCTCCTCTTGTCTGCATAGCTTTTCTGTCGGCTTTGAGCTGTCAAAATTTTCTGTCGGATGAGGGCAATCTTCTCCACTGTTTGCTGCACGATATCAGGACCTAGTAGTTGTGCTTCACCAACTTCATCCCAGTACAACGGTGATCTGCATTTTCGTCCATATAATGCCTCATACGGTGCCATTCCTATTGTCGCCTGAAAACTGTTGTTGTAAGAGAACTCTACCAATGGTAAATACTTACTCCAAGATCCTTGAAATCTAATATGCACGCTCGGAGCATATCCTCTAAGGTCTGAATAGTTCTCTCGGATTGTCCATCTGTTTGAGGGTGAAAGGCTGTGCTGAAGTTAAGTTGCGTTCCCATAGCCTTATGCAAACTTTTCCAAAACTTAGATGTAAATCTAGAGTCTCGGTCTGAAACTATAGTGCTTGGAACTCCATGTAATCTAATGATCTCTTGCACATACAACTCAGCAAGTTGATCCATCGAATATGTTATCTTTATCGGCAGGAAATGGGTGGATTTGGTCAAACGGTCAACTATTACCCAAATTGCATCATGTCCTTTTGTTGTTCTAGGCAATCCTGTAACAAAATCCATTGCCACTTGATCCCACTTCCATTCCGGAACTGGTAGGGGTTGTAATGTTCCTGCAGGTCTTTGATGTTCAGCCTTAATCTGTTGGCAGACCAAACATGACTCCACATGCTTCGCCACACATCTTTTCATACCTGGCCACCAAAAATGCTGCTTGAGATCTCTGTACATCTTGGTACTTCCAGGGTGGACAGAGAACCTGGAAGAGTGTGCCTTAGAAAGAATTTCCTTTCTAAGTTCGGTATCAGCTGGAACAAACCATCTATTTCTAAACTTAAGGACCCCATCGGTAGAATGGGTAAAATCTGACTTGTCCGTAGAATTCATGTTTGACTTGTACTTGCTACACTCGTCATCAGTTATCTGAGCTTCCTTTATTTTCTCTAGAATGGTAGGCTTTAAAGTTATGGCTGAAAGTATGGCTGTCACATCAGTTACTGCTTCTAGATTAAACTTTTGGAATTCTGACTCTAGAGTTAATGGCATACTGAAATTCATAGGTGGGGTTGATGTTGTTACTCTACTCAAGGCATCTGCCACAACATTTGCCTTACCAGGGTGGTACTTAATCTCAAGGTCATAGTCTTTACAAATTCCAACCATCTACGTTGCCTCATGTTTAGTTCCTTCTGTGTGAAAATGTACTTCAGGCTCTTATGGTCGGAAAATATTTCACAAGATTGTCCATACAAATAATGTCTCCAAATTTTAAGTGCAAATACCACAGCAGCTAATTCTAAGTCATGTGTAGGGTAATTCTTCTCATGAGTTTTCAACTGTCTGGAAGCATAGGCTATCACTTTTCCTTCTTGCATCAAGACACAGCCAAGACCAATCTTGGATGCATCACAATAAATACTAAATTTACCATTCTCAGCAGGAAGGGTCAGGATTGGAGTATTGGTCAGTTTCTGTTTCAAGGCTTGGAAACTATGCTCACATTCATCGGTCCATAAGTACTTCACATTTTTCCTTGTTAACTTAGTAAGAGGTGTAGCAATCTTTGAAAATCCTTCAATGAACTTTCTATAATACCCTGCTAATCCAAGAAAACTTCTAATATCAGTAGCATTCTTCGGTTGGGGCCATTCCTGAACTGCTTGAACCTTGGCTGGATCGACCGATATTCCATCTCCAGAGATCACATGACCCAGAAAGTGAACTCTATCCAACCAAAACTCACACTTGGAGAACTTAGCATAAAGCTGGTGCTGCTTAAGTACTCCTAACACCAAATTCAAGTGCCTAGCATGATCCTCCTTAGTTCTAGAATAGATCAGAATGTCGTCTATGAATACAATAACAAACTTGTCCAAATACTCGTGAAACACCCTATTCATAAGGTCCATGAATGCTGCTGGTGCATTTGTCAAACCAAAAGACATAACCAAAAACTCATAATGCCCATACCTTGTGCGAAAGGCAGTCTTTGGGATATCTTCAGATTTAACCTTCAACTGATAATAACCAGACCTTAAGTCAATCTTAGAGAAAACTCTTGCACCATTGAGCTGGTCAAATAAATCATCAATCCTAGGCAGGGGATACTTGTTTTTGATGGTCAGCTTGTTTAATTCTCTATAGTCTATGCACATACGCATCGATCCATCTTTCTTCTTGACAAAGAGGACAGGTGCACCCCACGGTGAGAAGCTAGGGCGTATGAATCCCTTCTCCAACAAGTCCTCCAACTGTTTCTTTAACTCCTTAAGTTCTGTTGGTGCTAGTCTATATGGATTTTTAGACACAGGTTCTGCTCCAGGGTAGACATCTACAACAAACTCAATTTCTCTATCCGGTGGCAAACCGGGAAGGTCATCCAGAAACACTTCTGGAAAGTCTTGGACAGCAAGGATATTTTGAGGAGTTGCCTTACCTACAAGTTGTGTATCTAGAACACATGCCAAGAAGCACAAGTACTCCTTGCATGGTGAAGGTCTAAAATTTAAAGAAGTCATAACAGATATTTCCTTACTCTTCTCTGAAGCTTGGAAGGTATGTTTCAAACCACCAGGGGGTTGGAAACTAACTATCCCAGTCCTACAATCAATTATGGCGTGGTGTTTGAACAACCAATCCATTCCTAAGATTACATCAAATCCCATTATATCCATAACAATTAAATCAGCAGATAGATTTTTGTCCCCTACTAATACCATGCAATCATGCAACACTTGGTTGGAATGTAAATGTTCACCAGAGGGTAAAGCAACATTGAATACATGCCTAGAAGGTGTGGATTGTACTTCTAATTTATCAGCAAAAGCAGACGCAACAAAAGAATGGGTTGCTCCTGAATCTAGCAAGGTAAAAGCAGGCATAGAATTAACCAATATAGTACCTGACACAACAGCGGGCTGGTCCTCTTCGCCCGACTCCATCATGGAAAATATTCTCGGTTTTATCTTAGCAGGGCCACTCTTCAACGTTGGGCAGTCTCTGATGACGTGGCCAGTCTTATTACAGTTGAAACATCGAAGGACCCTGGGCTTCGGGCAATCCTTAAACGAATGCCCAAACTCCTCACAGTTATAACACTTACCAGTCCCAAACTTACACTCGCCCGGGTGGCTCTTCATACATTTCATGCACTGAGGAAACTTCTTGGTGTCCGGTACCTTCTTTCCAGAACCTTGGCCACTCTGACCATCAGCGGGTCTCTTTATTCCCCTCTGTTGGTGGGGCTGGAAGAACTTTCGCGGGGCTTCCTTTGGTCCAGCACACTTCATTTCAGCTTCTTCTGCCTCCAATGCAGTAGACACTACTTCGCTGAATGACAAGCCTTTAATGCCTGAGTACTTCACTCCTCTGTAAATCTCTGGCTTTAGACCTTGCAGGTATTGAAACACTTTATCCTCATTTCTATGGACGAGGTATCCAGCAAACCTTGACAGAGACTCGAATGCCTATTGTACTCTGCCACAGACCCAGTCTGCTTCAAGCTCAAAACTCAGCCTTCTTTGCGTTCTGGACAGTGGTGCTAAAATATTCTCATAGAAGACTTCCTTGAATTGCGACCAGGACATGGTTGCAATATCGGTGGTGATCTCCAGCGACTCCCACCAAAGTTGTGCATCCCCTGCTAGATGAAACGTTGCCAAAATGACTTTCTCCCTTTCCCCAACATTGGCACACCTGAACATGCTCTCTATCTTTCGAAGCCATTCCTCAGCAACAATCGGGTTAGATGACTTTCCATCAAATGTGGGCGGTTGCAGCCTACGAAATCTATCCCCTGAATGCTCATTGACGTGACCTGAATTGGCACTTCCTTGTGTTTCCCGACTCAATAACACACCTAACTGGTCAGATTGCTGTCGCACAATATCTGTCTGCTGACGCATCAACTCCGTCAGCTGTCTAATTACACTTGAATCTTCTTCATTCCTCAAGTTTGGCATCTCCCTAGGTACTCTTGGTCTCCCTGGTCGTCTAGCCATTTGTCTAAGGTTCTGCACAAAGTTATCTATACTCATAAACATCTTATAACTGAAGCTAACATAAACACTTACAGTTGTTGGAGTACTTTCATGCGACGGTTGGCACTGATGAGTAATCTTTTGAACGGTTTAACTGAATGTCTCTGATACCATACTGTAACGCCCCGAGTTCGCTACTCATTACTTGGCCATGACTAAGAAATTTCAAATAAATTTAAAACTTCATTCGACATACAAAATTTGACGTTTACTAAACGTTCAAAACATTTGAAAACTTTGCAGCGGAAAAATTATTTAAGACTACAATGGGATTAAACTAGCGGTGAAAATAGTGTTGGAAAGATTAATGGAAATATTTCAAGTGTCCGGTCAAAAGAATTAAGGTTTTAAGTGATGGACTACTCAAGGAATTACAAAAGTCGAATTCATCTGCCGACGACAAAGTCAACAGAAGAAGCAGAAGTAGAAAACCAAAGGCTTCTGCCGATGACGTCTACACGACTTCACCCACAACTTCATCTGCCGATGAAGTCGTGAGAACTTCATACACCACTTCATCTGCCGATGAAGTCAACATAACTTCATCTGCCGATGAAGTCAGCGCAATTTCATCTCTCAATAGATAAACACACGACATCTTCCGATAACAACAATATGACTCCTTCCGATAGAATTAAAACATACACTACATCTTCCGATTCACTAAACGACAAACAGATTACTCTACATCTTCCGATTCACTAAACGACAAAACAGATTACTCTACATCTTCCGATTCACTAAACGACAAAACAGATTACTCTACATCTTCCGATCGAATAGACTACATTTGCCGACACGTGCTTCTCACATGACTCCTTAAGGCATTTGCCGATAGACTTCCATCTTCCGACAGACTGACACACCACATCTACCGATAGACTTCCTTCTTCCGATAGACATCAACACGATTTCCTTCCACAGAACGCAATAAACCTCTACACATATCCACTGATACAAAAAAAATTATTCAATTCCTACCAATGGACTAAACAACCTGTCTATAACCCGAGAAAGCTTCGACTATCTAACAGACTTAAAACATTTTACCAAAAATCCATTCATAACACTCCAAGTCATTGTATTGATCAAATTCAGTAAAAACATGAAAATCAGAAATTCTCGAAAACAAAGTCAAATAGCTGTAATCTCATTTACTAAAAACTTCATATACTCGATTAAATCATTATCCACTAAACCTCCACATCTGTAGACAACATGCTAAACCGCCCCATCAGTTACCATGCCGAAGCCTGAATGCTCTCCTCCAACGTCCACTATTCCTCAACACGATCAGGAGACACACCTGCTAACACTTCTTCACCTACATCACAAAACTCATCTATTAGCCTAATGCTAAGTAAGTAAAGCAGTATATGAATGAAGTAAAATGCTGAACTTATACTCCTAAATATGCAGTTTCTATTTTTCTCATCTCAGTGGCATACGCATTCGTTCATAACATGATCTGATCCCATGGTTCCCTTGGGAGTGGGATCAATTCTCCCAATGTCTACATCCTCCTACTTAATTAAGGGGCAGATGAATTCCCTTAACACTTGATCTGATCCCATGGTTCCCTTGGGAGTGGGATCAATTCTCCCAATGTCTAAATCCCTTCATAAGTTAAGGGGTGGATTAGTTCCCTTAATAGCTTGTCTGTCGCATACAGTTCATACCTTACCATTTCTTACATGAAATTCATTTTCGTAACTTTTAACAAAACATGATGCATGGACAATAGAAACATTCAAGCATACATAAACCTACTGTTTTGTGATGTAGGCCCGAAGGCACAAGCAATACTTTACTTACCTGGCTCCTGGAAATCTGTCTGGTTGCTAGCTACTTCGGAGGTCTGTTCACCTAAGTTCATACAGAATATAAATCAAGGCTTCACTAAACCTTTCAAAATATCAAACAGCGGTTCGAGAAATCTAGTTAGAAACTCTACTACCCGAGCATTCCTACTTATCGCTAAAACCCAAATCTACACTCAATCTCAGCATCCTCAAAATCCTCACATTGCAATCCTCCAAGCATTTCACCACTATACCACAAGAGAAATAAGGAAAAGAAACTTACCTAAGTCGAAGGAGAACCGAGCGAGGAGAATCGCCTAGAGAGCTCGGCTGCTTGAGCTGAAAAATCGAGAGTGAAATGAGCATTGACGGCTATACCTCATTTACTCTTTCCTTAAATACGTTATCCACAATATAAATTGACAATTACCCTTATGCCCTCACTTAGTTACTCATTAACCTAATTGCTATTTCTCCCTATTTCATTCTATAAAATTCACACTTAGAAGATTAATTGGTTATTTTAATTCTAATAAACCGGGTGTTACAATATATCCGGCATATCGAGATAGCGAATCAAACCTTCGCACATATTCAGCCACCGTCCCAGTTTGGCGCAATTGTGTGAACTCCACCTTCTTACTAGCCCGAAGAGTGCGACTGAAATACTTATTATAGAATACTGTTTTGAACCTTTCCCATCTCATAACTCCCACATCAGTAGTAGCTTTAATCGTATCCCACCAAAATATAGCATCCTTCTCTAAATTAAATGTTGCACACGTCACCTTGTCGGCTTCCTCCACTTTTGCATAGGCAAACATACTCTCAATCTTACGGATCCACTCCTCAGCGCAAGTAGGGTCCGAAGACTGTCCATCGAATGTCGGGGGCCTAAGCCGCCTAAACCTTTCTCCACCTTGGTCCTGAGAATCGTTGCCCTGTCCACTTCGATTCAACAAAACCCTTATCTGTTCTGACTGTTGGCGTAATATGTCCATAAATTGGCTATTGGGATCCATTCAGGTTACTTAAGTACTCGTGGCCTTTTCTTGTACCTAAACATGTTAGAAAAACACAAAACACTATAAAAATCTATAGATCATTACTTAAATTTAAACACTTACAGTTGGCGAAGCACTACCATGGAGCGAGTGGCATTGTTAGGTAATCAACTGAACGATTGCGACCACGTGTCTCTGATACCATAACTGTAACGACCCCAACCCCGTAGGGCCGTCACAGGACATGACTTTACATTGACATAACCTTGACCTAAGCCTTCGTATTTTCGCCGGTCGTTACAGGACATGACTTTACATTGACATAACCTTGACCTAAGCCCTCGTATTTTCGCCTAAAATTTTTCATTTTTACTTAACACTTTAAAAGAAAACGGACTTAGACAATTGACCCACCTCTAACAACCTTTAGGGTCTAACCTTGACTTAAACATTTGAGCGTAAAACATTTCGACTTTTAAAACATTTAAAACTAGACTAAAACCATTAATAACTTAAACCAATTGACAATTAAAGTAAGATCAATTAAAACAAATCACTCATTCGTCGATCATCAAAACACGACACTAATATAACCTATACTTTCGGGAAGAACTCAAGAAAACGAACTGCATGGATCGCTCTAAAAATCGAGCGTATCCTTACCTGTTTTAAAATAACCAAATAGTTCAAAATAACCAAACAATCCAGTATATTCTCCAAAATAAAGACTTCACATTTTAGACATTCTACTACCACATCATACACATCAAAAACTCTACTCTCAGACGTTTTTCTATCAAAACCAATCGATCCACATACGTAACATTTTCATACTTTCATTCATCACATCTCTATACACATACACAAAACTTCCAAATCATTCCTAAACAAAATAGACTCCTAACTCATACCAACCACGAACACATACTAACAACGGTCGGAATCGCCCTAACAATATTGCCGGGTTGCCACCATGGTCGTACTCCTCCAACTACGTCCATGATCCTAGCATGCTCATGAAATCTCACCGTACCTGTTCTTCTGCACCTACATCACAGAACTCAAACTATAAGCCTAATGCTTAGCAAGTAGTGACTATATGAATTTAAAACATTTTTCTTAACATATGCAGTTTCTACTGTTTCGATTCTGTCTTATTCTTACACATTCTTTATCTTATTACTAGGTGCTTCTTTACGTGCTAGATCAAGGTGACACACCTCACGGTCCACCTCACGGGACGGCCAACCTCGACCTAGAAAAGTGACACACCTCACGGTCCACCTCTCGGGACGGCCACTCACGTAAAGCGGGGGAAAAGGAGGCACACCTCACGGTCCACCTCACGGGACGGCCAACCTCAACCCCACCTTCCATTCTTTCTTACGTACTTTATCGTTTCGTTCTCAACATTTCACATCCTACTGTATCATTTTGTAAAAGCATGGAAATTCGTTTTCGTTTCGTTTTCGTATCGTAAAACTTAATGCGTGCTCTACTATACATAAAAACATAAAACACACATGCATACAAACCTACCAAACTGTGATGTAGGCCCGAAGGCAAATGCACTTACGTACATTACTTACCTGGCGTCCTTACCAATTTGTCTCTATCTGAAACCTTAACCGTGGAACCTGAAAAACCTAAATATCAAAATATTGCATTAGAACTCGCTCGGCATAACTAAACTCTCATTTTGTGAAAACATCTTAAAATACTATTTCTAACCTAATCCAACTAAAATCTAACTAAACGGGCCACTATTTTGGGTTTGGTAAAACCGACCCGAAACTTCGAACGCGCGTAACTTTTGCGTTGGATATCGGAATCGAACGATTCCAGCGGCCACGTACTCCTCTAATAACCTATTTTTAACCTGCCAAAAGGAATTTCAAAACAAACGACCGTAGCTAGGTCAAATCAGGCAAAACCCGATTCTGCCCTTTCTCGGAATTTTCCCCTTTTCGATTTTTCATCAATTCACACTCATTTCATCACCAATCGACCACATATACCCTCAATTAGAATAATCTAACCTAAAATCCCGAGGCATCAAGCAAAACCTGAAATGCCCTAACTCGGGCTTCACTGAAATTCACCCAAATTGGGCACCTCACGGCCAGGCGACTAAAGCCCGCCTAATACCCGGCAATCCAGAGCCAAGACCAACCAAAAACGGCCGGTGATCGGAGCTCAATCGAGCTCGTCACCCTCGGCCACAAACCGAACAAAAACAGGGCCAAAATCGAGCTTACCGTTCGGTTTTGTGCGCGAGGATGGACCGGAGCCTCACGTCGCCGTCGTTTGGCCTGAAAACGGCGAGAATCGCCGGCGTTCGTCGGAGGAAAGTCGCCGTTTCTCCCTCGTCTCTCTCTCGGCGTCGGGCTGTCGTCGGGAGCTCGGCATAAACAACAGAATGGTTTTAACCATTCTGTTGTTTTAATTATTAATAATAATAGTAATTATTATTATTATTATAATAATAATAATCCTAATATTAATTCCTATTAAAACATTAATATACCGTTTTGCCCTTACGTAACTTCCGTTAACCCTCGGCTTAATTTCACTGGAAATACTCGAATCTAAATTAATTATCCAATTAGGTTAACCAAACTTATTCACTTTTCTTTTAAATTACTTAAAATAATTATTTATTAAACAATTACCTATCATTTTATTTTCTCTTAAAAATCCCGGGTGTTACATGAAAACATTGCCGAGTTTAATGCAAGACTCTGTGATATTGCTAATGAAGCTTTTGCTCTTGGTGAAACTATTTCTGAAGAAAAACTTATGAGAAAAACTCTAAGATCTCTACCCCAACGCTTTGCTTATAAAGTTACTGCAATTGAAGAAGCAAAAGATATCACCAAAATTAAATTAGAGGAGCTGATGGTTCTCTTAGAACATTTGAGATGAATCTCGATGTAAATATGGAAACAGAGAAGGTGAAAGACTTGGCTTTAAAAGCAGAAATGCAGAATTCTGAAGAATGTAATGAGGATAATCTGGAAGAATCTTTAGCATTGATATCAAGAAATTTCAGCAGAGTATTGAAGACATTTGGTAGAAATAATCGTGGTGTCAGACAAAATGTCACTAACACCAAGAATGACTCCACAAGTTATAAGAAGTCCAAAGACGAATATCAACGTTCAGATAAATTCTTGAATAACATGGGAATTAAATGTAGAGAATGTGATGGTTTTGAACATATTCAGGCTGAATGTGCAAATACCTTGAAGAAGAAAAAGACCTCTCTCAACACAACCTGGAGTGAGAGTGATTCAGAAAAAGAAGATGAAATTTCAAACCAAAATATGGCACTTGTTGCTAAAGCTAAACCTACAAGTTTTGATAGCGTGACTCCAAATGTCTCTGAAAGTATATCTGAAAATAGCGATGATGATTCAGAAGAAGTTACCTAAGAAGATCTTATCAAAGAATATAAGAAGTGTTATGAAAAATGGACAGAATTGGTTGAAATAAATCAACATCTTCGAAGACAGATTGGAAGTCTGAAAAATGAAAATGGAAGCCTTCAAGACTATGTTACTGATTTGGAAGTTAAACTGAAATCAAGTCAGAATGAGATAGAACGGCTGTCAAATGATCTGAATCACATGAAGAAGAATGTCAGAATGTTAAACTCAGGTTCCTCTATTCTTGATGATATTCTAATGGCCAATAGATCATGTGATGATACCTCTGGGATTGGTTACAAAGGAGAATGCTCAATGTCACCGAAAGTGTCAAAAATCGATGCTGAAAATAAAGGGAAGAAAGTTGCGATATCCATCAACAAAACTGAACAGAAATCAAACTCTAAAGACAGTTATCAAATGAAGTCCAATCTTCATGTTCCCAAGATTAAAGGTAACAAATTTATTCCAATCTGCCATTATTGTTTTCGTCAAGGTCATATTCGTCCTAGGTGCTTTGTTTATCTTAATGACTTGAGAAAAGGTACTGCTGGATATAACTCTTCATACAGATTTCCCAAACAGAAATGGATAAAGAAAACCATTGTAAAGTGTAATGTTGCTCATACTTCTCTAAAGGCAACATCTGTTGATGCATGGTACTTTGATAGTGGATGTTCTAGACATATGACTGGTGAAGCAAGATTTTTAAAGAATATTACGTCAGGCGGTTTGGGAAAAGTAACTTTTGGAAATGGCGTCACAGAAAATGTTATTGGAAAGGGAACACTAGACGTTCCAGGACTGCCTTCTCTGGAAAGTGTTCTTCTTGTAAAGGGTTTGAAAGCAAATCTGATCAGCATAAGTCAGTTGTGTGATCAAGATCTGAAGGTGCATTTCACTTGCGACAAATGTGTTGTCTCGGATCATACAAATAAATGCATCATCGAAGAAATAAGGTGTTCTGATAATTGCTATCTCATTTCGTCATCATCTACATGTGCTCGATCAAGCATGGAAGATACTATATTATGGCATCGCAAGCTGGGTCATGTTAATCTCAGGATACTAAAACAAATTATCTCAAAAGAAGCAGTACGAGGAGTTCCCATGATAAATGTTGATGAAGATAGAGTTTGTGGTCCATGTCAAATTGGGAAGCAACCTAAAGTGTCTCACCTAATGTCTCAGACACCAGCAACTAAACGTGTTCTTGAATTATTACATATGGATTTAATGGGTCCTATGGCAGTTGAAAGCTTTGGAGGAAAATGATATGCATATGTGGTTGTTGATGATTTTTCAAGATACACTTGGTTAAAATTTCTTAGAGAAAAATCTGACACTTTTAGTGCTTTCAAAGCCTTATGTTTTCGGCTTCAGCGAGTGAAAGATTGCATCATTGTGAAGATTGTTCGAATTCAAAGTGATCATAAAACAGAATTTGAGAACTCTGTTTTTATAAATTTCTGCAATCAGCTTGGAATTTCTCATGAATTTTCTGCACCAAAACCTCCTTAGCAAAATGGGGTCGTTGAGCGAACAAATCGAACTATAGCAGAAATGTCACGCGTAATGTTATACGAAAAAAATGTTCCACAGAGATTTTGGGCTGAAGCTATGAACACAGCTTGCTACACTATCAATCGGGTTTATCTACGTGGAGGAACAACAATGACTCCTTATGAATTGTGGAAAGGTAAAACTCCAAATCTTAGTTATTTTCATCCTTTTGGGAGTACATGTTTTGTTCTTAATGACAGGGAACATAGAGGGAAGCTAGACCCCAAGAGTGATGAAGGTATTTTCTTGGGGTATGCTACAAATAGCCGTGCCTATCGTGTTTACAACAAAAGGACGCGAAATGTCGTAGAATCCGCAAATGTTCAGGTGGAAGATTCTCTGGAATTAGCTGATACTCACTCAGACGATGAAGTGCAGAATTCAAATGATGAACAATTCGGCGTTTCAACCAGTATTACAGGTGATGTTACGAGTAGTGTCACGGAACAGATTGCACATATTGATGAGGTAACTACCTCGGATCAACGAAAACCATCCACGCGTGTCCAGAAAAATCATTCTGTAGATGATATTATCGGAGATCTACATGATGGTATTCGAACCAGAGACAATCCAAGAGTCAACTATCGTGAAATGATTCAATTTGCATGCTTTACATCCTCAATTGAGCCCAAAAATGTGAAGAAATTCTTCTAGTGTGGGCTGTGTTTTACATCCAGCATCCGGGTTTGTCACTGCTTAAATGATATGTTTGAATACTTTTATTTCACTGCTGGATAGTGTTTATTTTGATGCTGGATGTTTTACCTGTGCTGTTGATTATTGTCTTGTGCTGATGACTTACACAATGTTGCTGATTCTGAGGAAGTTATTGAGAATAGTATTATTTCGCGTACTATTAAGATAATTAGAGGTGAATTGCAGGACATAGAAAATAGAAATCACCCTCTGGAGCCACATCTCCTGAACATGTTACACCAAATGTCACTGTAGAACATCCAGCTACCGTTGATCCATCTGGTTAGATGTATGTTTATAAGACTTCTTTCAGTATTTTTTTACTGGATTCTATGCACCTGTTTGGTTCTATGGTTCTATGGCTTACTTGACAATGTTTGTTCCCATTTGTCTTTTTATGGCAAAAAGGGGGAGTATTTTTGGTATGATTTTGGAGATTGAATATTGTTGGAGATTGATTGCTTTTATGATGCTGTGGATATTTCTTATTGTGGTGCTATTATTTGAAATGACATTATATTGATCGGATTGCTTCAAGAACTTCTCATTCAGTGGGAGTTTCGAATTATCTTCTTCAGGGAGAGTTATGTTTTGCCAAAAAATGCCAAAGGGGGAGATTGTTAATGTTATTGTGTGTTGGCATTATATTTTTGGCAACCTATTAAATTTGGTAAATTATGTTTTTGGAAATTATATTCTTTTGGAATATATATTAGTCTATCCTTTGATTTTGGAGAATATATTTGGCAGAATATTTCGTCAATTCAAATGTGATTTGTTGAAAAAGGAATCGTAACAAACTTGGTTCATATTCCTGATTATTTGGGATACTTTACTAAAGTGTCATTGAAAGTGTCTCTGCGACAACTTTACCAGGCAGAGTTATTTAGATCCTTATGCTGACTTTATGGGATAAGATCTTTTGAATGAAAAGTCTGTTTCGAGAAGATATTGGTGAGAGAAACACATATGCACCTTGCGTTTGATATAAAAGTCTTTTCTTTTTATATTGAAAGGTGCCGACGCTATTATTTGTGTGTGCTAAATTTCTCTATTAATCTGAGCGTCTTTATTTCTTCACCCACGTTTCTGTGTGGTGTATGTGATTATTGATTCGGTCTTGTTAAAGTCTGGTTTGTTGAAGCCTGTTCTGGGTGATCCTATCCTAAGACATTGTCAAGCGTCACAGACAGTGTCATAGGAGTTTATTCTTGTAATCTTCATTATTATCTAGTCTTGAGAGGAGACTGCCCAAGAACTCTGGAGGAGTTCTATTTATTGACAAGGGGAGCTTGTCATCTTTATCGTGGGCAAGGGGAGCTTGCCATACACGGATTTCGGGAAGAGTCATCTTTGACAAGGGGAGCTTGTCGCATTTAAATCCAGGAGGGATTGTTGTTAAGTCGAGGGGAGCTCGCAAAACAGTTTCACTTGTGAAGGTTGAAGGAGGCGGCATCAAAGATAAGAGGGAGTCTTTATTTGTATTAGTCCGAGTGTCTTGTAACCTTGTTTGAACTCGTGAAATGTTTTCATATCTGGGCATGGCCCCGCAGATGTAGGCTGATTGCCGAACTACGTTAACAACCTCCTGTGTCGTTAATTTCTGCATTTTTAATATTGTCCTATATCGTATTTATAACCGGTGTCACACGAAATGTTACAACACTTTATAACATCGGGTCACTAACCTTGATCTTTCAGATTCGAACTGGAATTTTCGGCCATCGATAAAAGGAGATGGGCGGTCAACCAAAAAATGGACAGATTCAAAAACTAGAATTTGGGGGGCTCGACCAAAAGATGACGATTGGAAATTGGACAAATTCAAAAGCTAGAAATATGGGTGGTCGTACAGTAGAGGGGAGTGATGGACCAAAAATCGAACAAATTCGAAAACTGGGGATTTTGGCTGTCAACCAGAGTATCATTCTTTTTAACGAAATCTTACATAGAGGAATTTGAAATTTCAATCGTGAATGACAAATAATAATTATCAATGGCAAGCAGAGAGTGTAGCTGCAAGCCGAAGAGTAGCAGAGGTTCATGAAAAATGACAACTCTAACTGCCAAAGTATATTCTCTTAATAGTCTGCTAAAATCAATGACTTTTGCTTTAGGAGTGAAAGCTCAGAAACATTAAGAAAAAAGTCATTAGAAAAAAAAACATGACCGCCTACTCCGTACTCAAATTGTTTTTTCAAGGAATCAATAAAAAATCAGAAATATTCAAATTCGGTAAGATTTAATTCCTAATATACTAGGATAAGAATATAATTGTCTTCACGTACTTATTGTGGTGAATGATATCTTTTTTTTTTATTGTACTTTCTATCAAGAAACGATCATGTTTGAAGTTTCAAAGTTAACAACTCATACTCCATAAATAATCAAGGTTGGAGGCAACACCCATATTTTCAATGGATTGCTTTGAGGTAGGATGCAAGCATTTAGCAATCCAAAGCAAGATTTTGAAATTTCATTACGTGGGACATGAAAACTAACACTTTGATCGATTTGACCAAAAATTTTCACGTGGTCAAATTCCAATGAAGCAAGACAATTCGAGTCAACACGAAACAAGTTGACTTAGAATAATACAAAAAATTTAATTAGAAAAAAATAACAAATAAAAAATATCAGATATTATAGAAAATCTGAATAGTCAATGTAAATTCTCGAGTATGAGCTGCAATTCTACATTCTAAATAGCTTTGTTGGTTGCTTTGAAACTTTGATGTCCTCATTATCATTGGCCATATTGATTTGTAAGGATTTGAATGCACCGATAACTCCAAGCCAAACTTCTCAACCATATCCATGGAAGTCACGTTGACACAACTCCCTCCATCAATGATCAAATAACAAACTTTGTCCTTGTTCAAACATTGGCTATGTAAATTTTACTCCCTTTGAAATTCTTATTCTCGGGTTTGGAGAATTAAAGGCCTTGGAATCCCCATGAAGAAAAGTTCCTCTTGAGCATAAAAAACCTCCTCATGTTTCTTTTCTCCTTCATTGTTTTCTACCAACAATCTATCTTCTCCCTCTATATTATATTCTTGATTAATTTCTTCTGTTGGATAATATTTCTTAACCACTTGTTACGTAGATACTAACTCCATGATAAATAGTGGTCCTTCATGAGAAAACATAATCTCTTCTTCAAATTGATTATGGTCTAACAAGGGTTGTTCTTGATATATCTCTTTACTCTCTATGGCATTTGAAGCAGTCTTCATGTTTGCTAAGTTTTGATTCGGACAAAGTATATTGGCATGTCCAAAACAAAAAACACTTCAAAAATCTAATATTGACATCATTTGAACTCAACTTCTTTGATGACTCATTCTCATTTAGATTATAAATACTTTATCTCTTGATTGACTTAATGTTTTCACAATTAATAGATGGAGGCAAAGACATAAATGACTTGAAATATCATGAAGTATACCTTCTTCTCATGAATCTTTTAATCATGTGTCATGTGTTAATGGATTCTTCTTCTTCTATTTTTCTATGAAATTGAGGTTTCTTCACCACAACAATGGTTATTCTATGAGTCATGAGATAAGTTTCAGTTGGATCTTGTTTGAATAATTGTCATTTTCAAAAATTTTGTCAACATCTTCTTCTCATTTTATATATTCATCTCCCCAATTGACTATTCAAAAAGATGGATAAAAATCTTGAAGTCTTTTTCTTATCAATTGATATGCCACGGGGAGCTACCAGTCAGTCTCGTGCTAAAGCTTTGGTCGAGACATCTTTTTCTAACAATTCTTCTCTTTTTGTAGGTGGAACCCTTAGAGCAATTGTAGTGGGAACCTAACACTTAAGATATGGAAAGGCCTTTTCACTCACTATCATGGAATCATTGTCCCCGGCCATGCCTTGAAGAATGGAGAATTTGTCTTCCCTAATGCCAATTTCTGTAATCGGCCTTTCTCTCCTCTATGTCCTTTTTGTTGACTTGTGTTAGCTCTTAGTTTAGCCGAGACATGTCTTATCTTGGTATTTGTTAGCTGTTGTTATCTTTTGAATTTTAAGAGGAAATGGGTTTAGGATAGGTGGTAGTTGGCTTTGCCAAAAGTGGCCAAACAAGGTGGTACTCGGCTACTTCCTTTTGGCCGAGTTTACTATTTTTGGCTAGCCACTTTGTGGCTGCTGCTGAAGCCCTAGTTGGCTGAATGAATGAGGTATAAAACTCTTCCTTAACTCATGAAGACGCAGTGGAATATTGATAAGAAAATCAGAGCATTTTGCTTCATCATTTTCGTGAGTAAATTCGAAGAGAAGATTGTTACTCGAGTGCACTTTGTTGTGAGCCAAGGTGTTCCTCTTTATTGTTGTTTTCTTCCTCTCATTCAAGTGTGGAAATCCATGGTAAGATAGTATTCAAAACTCTCTTTTCTTGTTTTGTTGGAGAGCTTTCTCGCTTGAAGGGAGACAAGGCTGAAAGGTGCAACTTATAACCTTCTCAGACTAGCAGCGAGTTTCCATCCATAACTTTTCATATACAAAGAAACAACCTCTGAAATTTTCGAGTTCTCACTCCACATCCTCAGCACGCTCCATTTAAAATTTCAAGCCTTTTGGATTTTTCTAGCAGGAGTTGTGCACTATTGAAGTTGGTATATTTTCAGGTCCAGTAGCAAGAACAGACCTAGCCGACCAGTGTATTGATTTGAATATATCTTTGGCTAGACAAGAAATTTGCCCCTGAAATTTTAAGGGCTTCTACTTCATACTGTTGGTAAGAATTTGTTAAATTTTCAAAGCATTTAGCCTTAAATTGAACAAGTTATATTGTTTGGAATCTAGGGATTTTTGGATAACTCAATTGTTGATCTGAAAAGAACTAGTGCTTGTGGTTCCCCCACAAGTTGCCATAGGTGAAGCTTATCATTTAGTATCAGAGTCATGCTCCTTTCTTATTGTTTGAACTGCATTTTGGTGTATTTTTTAGGATAGTATGACGACAAGAAGTGGTGCTACATTCGGTCAAAATCGTGATGCTCAAAATCAGCCAACCAAGGCACCTTTTTCTAGTGCTGGTGAATCTATCCTCCAAGAGCAGATTGATGACCTCAATGTTAGAATGGACAGCATGAAACAGAATGTATTGAATATTAGAAATCTAATATTTTAATGAAGGCTCCTCAAGATGGCTTTCGTAGTAGGAGGTCCGAGCAACCGAAGAGGAGAGGCTACAACCAAAACTTTGTGGATGAGTTAAGTCTCGAGGATGAAGAGTTTGTTTTTGCTTGAGGTAGGCATGACTCTAATAAAGCTTTTGACAACCCTCGTGCTAAGCATGACTCAAATGAGGATTTAAGACATGTGAAGTTGTCTATTCCGTCTTTCAATGGTGCGTGTAATGGAGATGACTTCCTAGATTGGGCAGATAAAGTGGAAAAAGTCTTTGACTATTATAATTATTCCGAAAGGGTTAAGCTTCGACTAGTGTCTCTTGAATTGACCGGATATGCTAGTTTGTGGTGGTAGGATAATTTGAAAGCACAAAGGAGACGCAAGGAGAAGGATCCTATTACTACATGGAGGGTTATGAAAATGTTAATAAGGAAAAGATTTGTTCCTAGCCATTACAAGCAAGAATTGTTCATTCAAATGCAAAACTTGAAACAATGAGCACTTTCGGTTGAATATTACCTAACCAAATTTGAGACACTTCGGATTAGGAGTGGAGTTGGGGAACCCGAAGAGAAAATCATTGCAAGGTTCATAAGAGGCTTGTATAGGGAGATTGGCGACATCGTTGAGCTACAATCATTTGATACTATGGATGCGGTGGTTCAATTGGCTCTAAAAGTTGAAAGACAAGCAAAGAGAAAGGGCAAGGGGTTTAGCAATCGGTTCTCTAAAAAAAAATGAGAATTTCTCCAAGCCACCAACCAAGGTGGAAGACAATAAGCCTTTTGTCAAGACTTGGCCGGCAAAGGGGATGGAAGATAAGAAGTTGATAGAAGATTCAAATTGGCCACGAGCTAGAGAGATTAAATGCTAAAGTGTCTCGGCTTGGGACATATAGCATTGCAATGTCCTAATAGAAAGGTGATGGTTCTTCGAGAAAGCACGGGAGAGATAGTAAGCGTAGATGAACAATAGCAAGAGGAAGGTTCTAGCGAGGACCTTGAAAGTTAAGAGGAGGTAATTCATGCCCAAGAAGGCCACCTTTAATGGTGATCCGACGTACTCTCATATCCAAGGTCAATGACGAGGATTGTCAACGAGAGAACATCTTCCATAGTCGATGTCTCATCAAATAGAAGGTTTGCTCCCTCATTATCGATGGAGGGAGTCGTACAAATGTGTTTTCTGAGGATTTGGTGGACAAGCTTGGGTTGGAAACTATTACACATCCTACTTCGTACAAGCTAAAGTGGATCAATGACCGGGATGACATCAAAGTTTCCAAGCAAGTGGAAATAAAATTCTCCATTGGTGGATACCAAGATAAGGTGCTTTGTGACGTGGTGCCTATGAGTGTTAGTCATCTTTTGTTGAGGAGGCCCTGGCAATTTGACTGTCGAGTACTACATGATGGCCACTCTAATTTCTATTCCTTGAAGTTTGGTGGGAAGATGAAGAAAATACCTTCAAAAACTCACGTGCAAACTCAAAGGGAAAATAAAGATGTGGCCAAAGCGATGCAAGTTGGTCAGAAAATTACTTAGCACAACTTTCTACTCCAATGTCTACCTTCAATTGAAAATAGCTCTCCAACTTGATAATGTGTGAGTTTTTAAAGCTTTCTAGAATATTACACTTCAAGGATTTGAAGTGTGAAAGCTACAACAAGGAGCTAACTTGTTTAAACCTCACAAATGAACAAGAAAATGAAAGTAAGGTGTTGGGTTAAGTCTCGTACAGAACACAACCCTCATGTTTAGTTGCCATCGTTGAGTTTGGTACCTTGAGCAGACTGTCGGTATAAGCCGAAGGAAGGTGAGGATGACATGAAGTCATCATGCCCCTTATGCCTGGGCAACACGCGTGCTACAATGGCCAGGACATGGATCATGATCCCACGAGGGTGAGCTAACTCCAAAAATTTGTCCTCAATTCAGATTGTAGGTTGCAACTCGCCTGCATGTAGCCGCAAGGAGGTGAATTCGTTCTCGAGCCTTGTACACGCCACCCGCCACACTATGAGAGCTAGCCATGCCCTACGTCGTTACTTTAACTGCAAGGAGGGGGATGCTGAAAGGCAAGGCTATAGACTAGAGTGAAGTCATAACAAGGTAGTCGTACTGGAAGGTGCGGCTGGATCACCTCTTTTTCAGGGAGAGCTAATGTTTGTTGAGTATTTTGGTTTGACACTGCTTCACACCCAAAATGAAGTGAGCTAATTCCACTTGTTGATAACAACCGATCAAAATGTGATTTTGCTAAAAAACAAGGGGAGACCAAAGCAACTCCCTAACCTTTTTTTTTATCATCCAATTGAGTAAAAAGAGCCCTAAAGAGAGCTTAAATAGCTCTAATAAAATTAGGTTAATGTCCTAAAGAAACATACCAAAAATTTCCTCAAAAAGACACATACTCAGCTAGAACAAGCTCTCACCGAGTGACTCTAAAATTTGTTCTTAAACCAAATACATCTCAACATAATTTAATCAAACATAAAACATTAATATTCTCTAACTCTTAAACACAAAAATGAACCATTTGATTATCTTCAAGGTCATTCTTCAAGTGGATTTGGCTTCAATTCTGAATAAGAAAGATTGAGCTTCTTTAGTATAAATGAAGCTATCTATTCAAGGTATATTTGACATAGCAAATGATCTTCAATTCTTACGAAATACCTTGTTCGGTAAAGCTTGAGATACTTGCTACAATATTTATGAAGAGCAATTTTTGATACGAGACTATTAAGTCTATCAAATATGTCAAATGCGCCTTTGAGGTCAGATTGTCGACAGTATTAGAATGCTTCATAAATCTCATAAACTTATAATTGAATTTCGACTTAAGAAAATCTTCCATAATGTCAAGACATATTGGGATACTTGATTGATGTAATTGATATTCTGAATATTCTTTTCTCTGTAAACACCAATAAAATAAATACTGAAATTACAGTTAATAAAATCTCCATGCTTGATAGTGACTTGTAGGTTTCGATAACACATCACTTCTTTGCTCATATGAAACAAGGTGCTCACCACAACTATATGGAGAAGTTATGGATCTTGTAAATTCTTTCTGGCAAGTTATGCAAACATTCCAAGAATCTTGTAAATTACTCGACATTCTTTTAGAGTTGGTTTGGATTAGTGATTGTTTTGAATCAATTATTGTTAGTATAATTGATCGATTCTAGAAAGGTCAAAAATTAAAATTACAAAGTAATGAACTGATAATAATGTGGCTCTTTCTTGATGTAAAGAAGCGTTCACAAAGACCAGAAAGCATAAAAATTATCCCTTGGAAGGAGAATTCTACACTTCAACAAATGTTCCATCACCCAATTAGTGGATTTCTCGAGACTTGAACTTCGCATCGGAAGAGCAGTAATCTTCTCCATGTTATCTCTTGCTTTCTCTTAGCCATTCGCTTAATCAATACAATTACCTTTTCTGGCAGTAACTGGCTTAATCTAAACCCATTCAATCTAAAGAAAATCGTCAAAAACAAGCAAGTTAAGAAGTAAGCAAGGAGAGAATCACACTCTCTCACAGAAACCCACTTTCTGAAAACTTGAATTAACTACAATCTAACTCGGAGCTCCCTTCTCCGATCGCATTAGTAGAAGATTCAGCAGATCTGTCTCTATAAACAATGACTAAAGTTATTTTGTCTTTACAAAGTGAGCCGAAAGAAGTTTTGACACCGTGAAGCCATTAAAAGAATCTACACCGAATAATTCTTTTAGTTTCTCATCACATATTACTCTCCTCTTGTCTGATGGATCCTACGAGAACACAAGAAGAAAAAGTTTAAGACTTTAGAAACCATATTGCAAATATGGCAAAAATAGGTATAATAACAAAGCTAAACTGTATAATGTCATAAATTTGAAGATGACGATGATGGTAGAAAAAAATTTATAAAGTGGTCTTCTAAACACAATAAACAGACGGAAATACAATGGTTGTATTGATTTAACTAAAGCATATGGCATGTAAATATTTATTATCTGAATAATTGTTTTCATTTAAAACACCTCTAGCTATGCTATTTACACTTGAGTTCTGCTTATTTGAATTTAAAAACAGTGGATAATCTTATGAGAACGATCCCTAAACAAACGCTTAGCGATCATGATTTGCCACAGTGTTGTCTTTTTATAAATGAGCAAGGAACAATAAGGAAATAAGCTAGCAAAAGTGTTTCCAAGTACTTAAAAAGTGGAAGTGGAAGAATTTGACTTGAAAGCAGCTTACTACCTGGACGTTGTTTTTCTTTATGTATTCCCACATTCGTTTGACTGTATCCGCCCGTGATAATGCACTTTCCCCAGTGCCAAGAAATTTTATTAAAGCATCAGATAGTTGAAGAGGAGCAAGAAATCCTGAGGTCCCACTCTTGTGCCGTTTTTTCTCTTTTGGTTCATCTGAATCTGAATCAGATAGTTACAGAATTACAGAGTTCAAATCCAAATTAAGGACCAGGACTCTTAGATTTGGATAAAAGAGAATCAAGTCTTAATCTGGAAATCCGTTGGTGTAAAATAAGAGAATTTTCCAGTCTCATCATCAGCAATATGCAGGTTCTCACATAATCAAAACAGCAAGTTAATACCTTTTTCTCTCTCTTGCTTCCTAGGTTTTTCCTTCGGCGTTGACTTTACTGGAACGACTGATGACAGAGAATGGAGATGAAACATAGTAAATTTTCAATCTTTTTGATAATATTTCAGTGTCAATAACGGCACATTCAGAGATCCCTCCACTAAATATCAAATGTCAGTGGAGGTAAAGCTCTTGTACCCATAAAAAATTCAAACTGTTCAAAAATACAAAGAATTTTCTTCTTAAAACATATAGTAAAGAGTAAAGTTAAGTTTACTCTCTAATTTTCCACTATAATCTTACTTCCTAATATGACGATCATTAATTAATGTAATTAACATCTTATTTTAATTATTTATAATTTTTCTTAACTACCACAGATCAATGAGTGAAATATAAGAGTCACATCAAAACATAAAAATTTAAGAGTTGAATTAGAAGGTAAACTTAGCGTTACATGATAATATAAAGTAAAACAAAAAAATTATGTTTAAAAACATACCCTCATCAGACTCCAGCGGCCAGATATGCTTCGTAAGAGCCTTATTCATTTGAAACATATTGATGGACTTGACACCAAAAAGGGTATGCAATGTGTCATCGCATAATATATTTCGCTTATCATTTGGGTTTTGCAACTCCTTTTCCCTAATGTACGCCCATAGTTTCTTGACAACCTACAACAACAATGGTGAACTCAAATTTTCAATTAAAGTGATTATACAAAAACAAGAAATTATAAAATCACACTCATAAAAATACCTCAGTTCTAGCCATTTCAGACGCCCCCATAAATTCTTGAAGTTGCGGGGAAAGACCACATAATTTGTTGAAGCCACCTCGTTTCTTCAATTCACTAAAGAGTTTTTCAGCCATAAGTCATAGAATAAAGCAATATTAATGTTAAGAAGAATACTATCCGGAAGAAAATCAATATACTATTACTACCTATTTGTCAATCTATAATCAGTATTGCATCTTAAAAGTGAATCATATTCCATGAATATGATATCTATCTGCTGCAATGTATGGAATATATGACAAAAACAAAGATGAAGTATTAGAGTATTTCTATAGATCGATCTTGTCATATAAGACCGAGTTGAACATTCAATTGTTTTCATTTGCGTTATCCTGAGGATGTCTTATATTACATCAAAAAGATGGACAATCAAACATATTTCTCAATTCGATAAAGCCCAAACGAGATGACTAGGGTCTCAAATAACGAGAGATGTAAAAGAACAGGTCTGTATTAATATTCCTAATCCTAAATGGAATGTGAAGCAGTAAGGATCCATATGTATACATAGTATCTATTAAAATATGCTAAAATGACCTCTTCTCATCTTTAGAATGTATAAAATATAATCTAGCGCTATTCCTATGTTAAATTACTAGCTGTAATAAGCATTTAAAAAAAATTCGATTTCCTACATTACCAAAAGCAATAGCTAACCTCTTTACCATGAACACTTTTCACCCACTTATCTAATGTATTGCAAATTTAGCAATAAAAAAATGTGAAAAAAAAAGTCATCATAGTACTTAGTGACAAGCATGGTCTTGAAATGAAGTTCCTTTAGTGAAATCAAGCATCGTTCTATTAATGTCATCTTCAACATTTGGAGTAATTAAAAAAATATAAACTGTTAATCGACCATACAAGCTAGGCCCCAAATGTTGTTTAGAATTTTGAAAGGGTAGAAAAAGAGTACACTTAACTTTCTCTTTCTATCAAGAACCTTGTAACTCAAAAGATTTAGAGCTAGATGGTAATTTTCCAACAAAAAACCTGAGGAGATAATACATAATAAAACAAGAAACAATATTTGGTCGGAAAATTTATTAATACACATAAAAATATCTTAATATCTCTATTAATGTTGCTAAAACAGAGATTTTTGATCAAATCTAGAAGCCATGTTTGAACTTTGGAGAAATACACCAAGCCAAGGAGGATGATGCACAAACCATATTTCATGACTTTCCTAATGCATAATTGACCTATCCAAGAAAAAGTGAAACAAGAGGACCCACTTCTGAAATCACTTTCTGGTTATTTTATCTGAACTGTTGGGAAGCCAAGCCAGCAAACATGGAAAAGAGGAAGGAACTCACAATGAAGGATCAATTTCGACGTCTAGAGATACTTTCACCACGTAGTTTGTTAGATAAAATAAGGGCATCCCACTGAAACAGATTCTCTGCCTACTAGGCAACTAATGATTATTTATTTGCCTCGTCTATCAGTCAAGGATTTTAAAAAGAACTTATATAAGTTTAGAGTAATATTATGTTTATCTTATATTTTTATATATAATTCTTACCTCTTGATGAGACACTCATTAGTTAGTGTAATTAATTATTTATTTTAACTATTTGTAATTATCACATTAATTGCACTTGGAAGGTAAGAATAGAGGGTAATCGTAGTATTATTCGTAAGTTTATCGATGGCCAAAGTAAAGACATAGCAAAGCTTCAATCAACTTTATACATAAAGCAAAGAAACCACGAGAGAAAGTTATTGAACATATCACAAATAGACATGCAAATAATATATGCAGTATAAGAATATAGTGAAACGAAAACCTAAATACAAATGGATTCTTAACTGATTAATAAATAAGAACTCCTGAAAGGCAATTTATCTGAAATTTTCCTATACCAATTGAAATTGAAAGTGAAATGGATGCAAAAACTGAGAAATTTTCTATCAAATTAACGACTAACCCCTTTTTCCCCTTTCCATTGCTTGTTGCATCAACCTCGCCGTCTTCATCTTCGTCGTCGTCTTCCTCCTTTTTTATGTGATCCTCATCACCTCCATTTTCATCTTCTACTCCGGCTGCCTCCCCTTCCTTGTCATCCGCTTTCTCGAGCTCGCTTTGGAGGAACAAGTCCACTTGTTCCCTGATAAACACTTTCCTATCCGACAAATTGATACCGAAATCTTCCTCCAGTTTCCGACGGACGATGCCGGTGGTCGTCGTATTAAGGTCCGAATTTCGAAGAAACTCTCGAAGCCGGTCGATAAGCTCCGAGTCGGACGCCATTATTGTATTCACCGATGACCGGAAAAATTCAAGCTTGGGAGTTTCCGTAGGGAATGGGAATAGTGGGTAGATTTGGTTAGCGCCTGAGACTTAAGGGTCTGGTAGCTTTTGTAGCCGAAAAGGAGCTAGAGAAGAACAGATTAGAGGAGAAGAACAGATTAGAGGAGAGCCATGGAAATTAAGCCTTCTACAAGGAAAGGACTTGTTTGGAAATAAATCAAAAGTCTCTCTCTCACTCTCTATTTCTCTCCAGCTTTTGTAATTCTAAATTAAAAAGTTAATAAAATCACTTGGGCTCTTAATTAACTCCTATTTACTTTTGCTAATACCCTTAAAAGGCCACCTCTTACCTTATGTTTATTGATACTTAAATATTTTGCTAAATTTAAAAGAAAAATACTTTAAATAAAAAAACTGTAACACCCCTAAAACTGTACCCGTATTTTCCATATTATTTTTTTTTTTTTTATAAACTTTAAAACTTGACGTTGACCAGAATTGAAATCGAAACCGAAACCGGAATCGAAATCGAAGTTTGTTTGGTAAATCATTTAAAACATAAACTAAAACTATTTAAATAAAACTTAAAAACATTTAATTAAAAACTTTTAATAACAATAAAAGAAGGGAGGGCAGAATTGGAACTCTGCCCTCAAACATGTATCAGCGACCGATCTCTGCGCTGCAGCAGAGATCGATCGCTGCATTGCTTTTCAGCATCAGCGATCGATCTCTGCTGCAGAGCAGAGATCGATCGCTGCTAGTCATGGCAGCGATCTCGATCGCTGCTAGCTATGGCAGCGATCGATCTCTGCTCTGCAGCAGAGATCGATCGCTGCAAGCATGCAGCGATTCCTTCCTTCTCCTTCAGACTTCAAACCTTCAACACTTCACCAACACTTCACCTTTTGCCCTTCAACTTCAATTCATCATATTTGCTCTTTGGAATCTGATTTCCAGAGAGCAGAACTTCCTAATTCATTAAACCAACAGTCACCATAACTTGCCACTAAAATCTACTTAACCAATTAAAACGTATCCTAGACTCAATCGAATCGCGTCGGACTTTGCGAAGTCCAACTGCGTGGATGTATCTAAACATCAAACATAACCGTATCAACCTAAAACCAATCAAAACGTTTCCAAAACATTCATTAAACAGTTTAAACCAAAACGTTTTACATACAATTACCAAAACGTTATCTAATCCCTATCCAGATCCAAACAACCTAAGTATACTATACAGTTATTATCAATCCAAAATATTCAGAAGACCCCCAAAACCTTTACATAAACCCACCACGGGTCAAAACGCGCCTCGACTGCTCAGCGCACTCCCACGGCCATCATCCATTAGCTGCTCCTACGTCCGGAGGAGGAATATCATCCTCACCTGGGTCAACGTAACCTAGAACGTCACCTACACCATACAGACACATATGAGATATGGAAATCTCAGTAAGCTACGTAAATGCAGATGCATGCGTGTCGTGCATATGAAGTTCAGAAAACATGCTCATCAGACATATCAGGTCATTTCATACATATTGCCACCGAGATATCAGCCCACTAAATGGAAAGGATACATTCCGCGGTCGAACTACCACTTTCCACTTAGATGGGGGGGGGGGGGTACATGCTCACAAACCCTACAGCCATGCCTGAGCCCCATCCCGCGTGACCTTTCAGATACAGATTACGTATTTTCGTTCATTATTCATTTCATTGAAAACTCGTGCAGAAACCCATTTTTTATGCCATTTTGAAACACGTGATGCATGAACAGTTCATATCAGCGGAAAGTAAACAAACAGTTCATATCAGCAGACAATATAACATAACCTATAAACAACTAACCTAACTACCCAACCTAAACAACGTAAAACAAGGAACCCTCAAGGATCCTTGATACGACGACGAGGTATGGTGTAGACCTTTGGGTCAAGCAAGTCACGAGAACTTACCTCGAGCGCGCTGGATCTCAAACTTCTTCCACGGGAGTCGTGTGTCTGAGAAAAAACACGACATTCGCAATTAAAACCAATTTAAACTATTAACGTCCAAATTTCAAACTTTAACTAAAGAATTATCCTAAATTCTTCACTTAGCTAATTAAAGCATTCCAAACGTTAATTATAGCTCGATAATCCAAATTCTCAAATAACGAGTTTTTCTCTAAAAACCCGAAATTTAACCAATTTATAACTTTTTCGCAAATTGATTTTCTTCGTCCAATAACGTCCAATACGTTCAATATATACCTAATCACGGCTAACCTATTAATTACGAAGCCTAAATCGCATTTTTTTAACGAAAACCCTAATCGAAACCCTAACCCTAAATCGAACTAAAACTCGAAACAAACGCTCAGAGATTGAAGCTACATACCGAGAGTAGCGAGAGGAGGAGAAACTGTGAAGAAATCAGAACGAACGGAGGTCGGACGGAGGTCGGATCGTTGGAAGTCGTCGGCTGAGGGGTGAAGAAATCGCCTCTGGCGATTGTGATTTCCAGAGAGAAGAAGAGAAGTGAGGGAATAGGGAGGTGATTGTTATTTTTATAAAATTTAGTTTGCAAATTACTATTTTGCCCTTAGTACTTAATTCTATTAGTTTCGTCCTTCGTTTCATTAATCGTCCAACTATTCGGATTCTCGAAAGTTTCATATTTTGCCAATAACTTCTATTCATTGCCAGGGATTTATTAAAACTGTCCGTTCGCAATTTGGACCTCGTTTGCTATTTTTACGAGAACGTCTTTTACATTACGAAAAGCGTATTTACTCGGAATATAGTGTTTGATCTCCGAAAATTTCCGTAAATTCCTTAAAATTCTAATTAATCGCTAGGATCGTAATGACGTTTTCTTTTCGTAAATCGGACCTGATTTGATTTGACATATTTACTAAAAATGCCATTAAATAATGAAATAATAATATAATATAATATATCTAAAAATCCGTACAAGCCGGATATTACAAAAACAGTCAAATATTAGTGGATAAGATTTATATTTCTTTATTTATATTTTTCGTGGTGGATAAATAGTTCATTATTTCAAGTAATTTTTTTGTTTCTTTAAATTATTTATTATTATTTTAATCATAATAATTACACTTATAAAAAAAGTAAAATATGATTTTGGTCTCGACCCACTTTAATTTAGTCCTTGTATTTGAAAATGCTAATTAAAATTTAAATAATTCTAAGTGTATTTTCTTAAAAAATTCGTTGACGTGTCAAATATCTATTGGTGCAATTATTCGTATGATTTTTATTATCAAATTTATTTATGTCATAATATTTAATAGAAAATGTCATCTGACGTTATTTTCTCAAAATAATATATTCATGATGGCAAATAATTTGACTTTTATTTAGTTTAAATTATTAAATCTAAATCCGTATATATTTAATTTATTATTATGAACTAATTTATTTAAAAAGTAATCATTTTCTTCCCTCTCTTTACCCTTTTGTTCTCTTCCGCCGTCTCTTCTTCTCAAGATATGATGAAGAGGTGCAAAGAGAGGGTGGGAGCATGAGGTGGATTAGGTGATAAGAACCACAGGTATATTAAATTGGAGACCCTTCAACAACACAGAATAAAATCTCAAGTGCGCCTTTAATATCAAGTATAAGGAACTTGACTCTAATCGAATATTACCGACGGAACCAAAGTTATCAAATAAGGAGCTTAACCCATAACCGAACTTGTGGTTAGAATCAAAGCTATCAAGTTAATTTTTCAAGTTTTAACTTGAAGAATATCTAGTTCTTCACAAAAACCAAAGAGAAAATTCTCACAAATAGTATCTCAAAATCTTGTATATTAATTGTATAATGTTGTAGGGTTTATGCATTTAAATAGGCTATAAAATATTCTAATGTAATAATAAAGTAATTAAGAAACATCTAAAGATTAGGAAACTTAACAAATTAATAAAATAAAACTAGACTAAAAATAAAAGAAAATTAGGTAACCAAATATAATGAAATTTTGACAACATAATAAAAGGAAACTTGGATTAATTTGATTAAATGAATTTCGTGACTCTCCTTCCTAATTTTGTGCCCCACCTACCTTTAAGAATTAGGAAATAAGTGGTTGTCAATTTGATAAAGAAAATAAAACTCTGCATGGATTTTGCATGTACATGTTTTGTTGTTGTGCGTCCATCCCACTTGCCACTAAATCTTTAGGTATTTTTCAAGTATCTTAAGTCTTTCTTTCCTCTCAATCATGTTCTTCAATACTTAACAAATTTACTAATTTCAACTCGTGTTGAAAATAATTTTTTTCTTGGATTTCTAGAATCAATCCAAGTAAGGCTTCATGTATTTTCTTTGTTCTTGATCTTATCATTGGGCCTCTAATATCTTGACATGAATCTTTAACTTTGCGCTTGAAGTTGGTTGCACCTTGATTCACATCATTCCCTCCCTCCTCGAAAAGATTCATCCTCGAATCTCTTGCATCATATAAAGATAAGTCACTAACATTAAAAGTAGAACTTACATTACCATATTTACTAGGTAAATCAATCTTGTAAGTGTTTTCATTGATGTGTTCCAACACTTGGAAGAGGCCATATCCTTGGGGTTGCAACTTGTTCTTTCTTTTGTTGGTGAATCTTTCTTTCCTTAAATGAATCCAAACCCAATCTCTAGGCTCGAAAATAACTTTCACTCGGTTCTTGTTTGCTTGACTTGCATAATGTTTATTTTTTTTTCTCAATGTTTTCTCTTACCCTTGTATGTAGTTCCCTAACAAATTCGTCTTTTTTCTTTTCATCAAAATTAGCAAACTCGTTAGTTGGCAAAGTGATAACCTTAGGACCTGCAATGTGGAAGCTAAGCAGAGACATGAGAAAAAACTCCTTCGTAGACGAAAGAATTCCAGCAACATGATGAAATGGCACTTGCATTAACTGATTCTTCTACAGAAGAGGCCGACGGAGAATGGGCATTGTCGAAGGGTCCGTGGCTGGCCAAAGGAAACTTTAGCGCCCTTTGGTGGAGAAAACACCTTCGCAGACGTTGGGTTCACAGCCTTGAGCTCGATTTGGCCATCCTTCTTCTACTTCCATTCCTTTATGGGTTCAAAGAGAAGGTGTGGTGATAAGAGTTCATCCAAGTACCACTTCGTTGAGAACAATTTGGTTTCCAGCCAAGTGCAGAGCACCGGCGAAGAACAGAGCACCAAAACTCCACAAAGAAGATAACTTCTATTTTTCAAATATTAATAAAAAAGCTGTGTTATAATTTTTCGGAGTAGGCTCTTATAGCCTCTGAAAATCGAAGGTTACAGAAGGAAAGAAAACCAAAATGGAAGTAACGAAACTAGAAAGGGAATAGCTGTTGGTGCGTCGACGCTCTCGGCCACGTAAGTTGTCACTCTATTGGCGCGTTGGCTTTGGCACTGTTGTTGGGCGCGTCCAAGTGTGAGCGCTAGGGTCTTCTCGCGAGTACTTCAAGATCAGCTTCGTTTTCCAACTCCAATCCCAAAATAAATTATGCAAGCATTAATTTAAAAAAAAGACTTAAATTGTTTTATCCCTTTTAACAAAAATGTCTAGATATTCCAAAGACAAAATTGGTTACAATTAATTTGTTTAAGAGAAAACAAATTCCCCCTTCAAACTACCCAAAAATGTCCTTATCTTCTTGTTAAGCGTCCAACACCTGAACACCTGAGAATAATGGCTTAATCCTACAAAATTAACAAACAAGTTAGTCATTAAAAAGGTTGATAGGCGTACCTTGTTTCTTCTTCGTGTCTTCGGCCTCAGAAGTGTATCATACTCTTCGGGTGAATGAGGATTTGTCCTCAACTGCAGTGCCTTGTCAGTCATAGGTATATCATACTCTCTGGGTTATTGAAAATTTGACCTTAAAGCGTAAAATTTTGCGCTTTGCAAACTCGTGACACCATAACATTCGTAAGCTCAAGTGGAACCAATCAACTTTGGTCTCGTTGGAAAATTAGACCCATGGTCCTTACTTGACCCACAAAAGGATTAAATAGCAATGGAACAAATAATTAAGCATAGAGTTGAAATCCTACTATCCAACCAACATGCTTTCAAATAAACTTTAAAAATTTGGATTGTTCAATACTAATAATTTGTAAGCAAGCATAAATGATATTGGAGAAAAATTCATGCAAGCGTATTTGAACATATTCATTTTCATTCTAAACAACCAAGTCAAAAATAAACTCAAGAAATAAATCAATCTTTTCAATCCAAGATGATAATCTTAAGCTCAAAGAAATTTATACATAGAAAAATTATTTGCAAGCCTAGCATATGATTAATCCAAAATTCAAAGAATAGATGCCAACTTTTTAACAATCAAGTAAATCATTAAACAAAATTTCTAAATTCGGCATCATCAATTTTAGCAATTAAAATTCTTCTTCCTAATTATCTTCATCACTTCATAGTCATGCTTAGGTAAAGATTAATTAACATTGCATCCAATGAAAACAGAAAAAAAAAAAAACAAGATTACCTTCTAACCAACTAATTCTAAAAATCCCAGCAATGTAAAGTGATTGGTGGTGCATACCTTGAAGATAGGCACCAAATACCTCGTTTTGATCAAGAGTGATCTTTAGGAAGATTGTAGGGTTGTTTTTCCTCCAAGTGTTGTGTGTCCTCTATGGCCGAGAGGAGGCCATCTTTGAGGAGGACTTCTTCCTCTTCCTTGCCAAAGTTTCTCATCACATAAATAAATATTAAAAAAAAACATTCAAGCCAATAAAATTTTACTATAATGCATAATTGGCAGTGGAGATTCACAACAAATCAAACAAATTCTTCATTTTGTCCATTAAAACATAGCAACATAATCAAGGACAAACGTTGAGGAAAAACACACAGATTATCAACAAGAATTTCTCAGTTTTCAGCTAGACATTTTCACAAACAGTTCCTGGGCATTCTGGATAAATAAAGAGAACACAGCTCACAATGTTCAGCAAACGCAGCTATATCAGCAAAGCAATAACAGATTACACAACCTAAGAGAATTTTCAATTTTCGATTAACAATTACAGCAAGTGATTGAGTTGATTTCATTCAACAAAATAAACATGATTAATCACAGCAAAGCAAACAAGTAAAACAACATGTTTATCAATCTACACAACAATCATGGAAATCATCGTAAAATAACAATCTATAGGTTGACAATTTTAACTAACAACAAAGTATAATCCTTAGTCAACAGCTATATCATGCATCAATTCAGCCAACAAAAATCAAAATCCAATAAACAAATCACAACAAATGCAGCTAAGGAACAACCTATTAATCAATACTAAAAACACAGCAAACAAAATAAGGATGTTAGTTTATTATAATTTCCTCAAATTTAGCCCAAGACAGAAATTTCCAAACAACCAAATTCTGCAATAGATAGATGACAATTAAAACCAGCAAATATGTTACCCGCAGTCAATTAATTCAACAGCATAATTGCTTAACTTACTGCCCAAATAAACCTGATAAACGATGAAGTTAAATTCAGCAAAACATGAAAAACCAGTAAATATATATCTTTAGCAAATATGTGTTAGTTTCAATTTCATTCAACTAAATTGAAATTAATATGCAATAGCTAACACAATTCTAATAACAGATTGGTAATTAAAAAAATAATCAGCAATTAGCAATTAAGGCTAAACAGGAGATCATCCAAATAGCAGTCTGCATAATGATATGTTCGGACATACAATATATGATTAACAGTATCCATCTATTAGTGAATTAATCTACCAATTAATAGCATGAAACAACAATAAAGATCCAGCAGCTTGATTTTAAGAAATATGATATATCATCAACAGAAATATGATGCAAACAGAGGATTAATATTAGTTGTCCAAATTCTAGCAAATCACAAGGAACAATTATCAGAAAACAACAAAGTAAACTGTAACGCCCCAATTTAAAAATCCCCAATTTGAAACCCTAATTTTGAAAATCTTAAAATTTTTCCCAAAATTGATTTAAAATCGAGTGTTAAAATCTTATTTTCATAATATTAAAAACATAATAACTGGAAACTCTTAAATACGTGGAAGTTTTATCAGACTATAATAAATTTGTCGGAAACTTGAAATAATTACATATTTAAAACAATTTTATAAAACCTTATTTAACAATCAAATTCAACATAATTATTCAAAATCTTAAATTGAAATAAAACTTTAAATATTGTTTGAAAAACTAAATCATACTAATTCAAATCATTTTCTTCAAATTCAACAATATCTTCTTCTTCTATATGCTCGCTTGTCACTTGAGGGTTCTCAATCGCAGTTAGTTCTTCCTTAGATAAAAATTCACCTACATCACAAGTTAAAACTATGAGAAAACTCAGTAAGTAGAAATACGTGCAAGTTACAAAACTTTTACTTTTACTTTTACTAAATCCTATTAACAGTTGCATACTGGTTGAAGACTCAACCTTTTTTTAAGACTTAGCCATCTCATTATCGTTCAGGCTTCGTCGTCTTTTACTTTTACTTTTAACGTTCAAGCTCACTATCTCACTGTCGTTCAAGCTTTTGCTATCACGTATTTGCCATCAATTTCCCTATTACTTTTTCATACACATGCAAATATCCTATCCATTTTATCTTTTAAACAATTCTATGTCGATATTCTAACATACCTGCTCAATCATTGAAAACGTGTGATAAAATAAAATAATAATAAGAAAAATAATATTTATCATGTGTTGTAGGGCCGTAGTCAAAACATTGTATTTAAACTTACCTGGATTCCAAGCAATTAGTATTTATTGGGATTTTCTAAAAATTTTCAGAATAATATCCTGCTCAATTAAAATCTTTGATATTAAAATGCTACTTAATAAATCCAATTTCAAAGTAAATTGAGCAGAATTTCCTTACGTTGGGTTATCAGGTCTGATTGGATCGGTTTTGTAACACCCGACAATCCCGGCCAGGTGATCTTCTTAACCAAATTAACTGTCACCTTTATTTTTGGTCCTTTGATTGAATTTAATACCAAGGCTTATTTGATTGTTAATTGTGTGGTGGCAGAATTGTAATTATGAGAGATTGCAATTGGTATAAATAGAAAATGGAAACTTTAAACCTCACTAAAACCTCACTGTAGCCGACACATTCACTCTCGGCGTTTTTTCTCTCCTCTCCAGAGCTCTCTCTTTCAGCCAGCTACAGCTCCTTTTGGTGACCGATTCTTCAGTCTCCACCCAGACGAATTCACCCCTAGGTAAGACTCGATAATGTAGTTGCTGGTTAACCATTTTGAGCTCTGTCTTTCAGCTAAGCTGACGTGCCTCGGATTGCAATTTAAAGAAAATTTAGTAAAAGTCTCAAACTTTAAATCATCTTCCTACTTATTACGTATTTTTCTTTTGTAGGTATAATTATCGGAAGGAATGCATATGGAGCTTTTGGAGGAAGTCACCAAATAGCCCGATGGGAATTTGTCTTCCCGGGCCCCTATTTTTGTAATTTTATTTTAAACTTATTTGGCATACATTCGCCTTTATTGTATGGATTATATAATTGCATCATGCATTAGATTGTGTGGTTAGGGTTAGATGTATGTTGGTGGATTATGGGTTGAAGAAATTCAACCAATTATTCAAAGGAAAAAGGCCTTCACAAGATCAAGCCCAAAGGAAGCCATGGCCCAAAGAAGAGCCCACATTTAAAGGTATGGTTTTGCAAGTACAAGAGTTAGTGGCAACATGGATTGATGATGTGGCAAGATTCCCTCCATTGATCCCTTTAGGCATGGCATTCATCTCCTCCCTATGATGTGTGCTTGTTTGCCTTGATCTTGGCCATCCATCCTTTTTCATCCAAGGGCCACCATTCATTCATCCTTATGGAATTGCAAGGACAAGAGATAGTGGCCTCATGGATTGATGATGTGGCAAGATTCCCTCCATTGATCCCTTTAGGCAAGGCATTCATCTCCTTCCTAGGATGTGTGCTTGTTTGCCTTGATCTTGGCCATCCATCATTTTTCATCAAAGGGCCACCATTCATCCCTTCCAACCCTAATCCACTCTAGGACTTCTATAAATGCATGGCATTAGTGTTAGTATGGAACTTTTTGCCAATTTATAAAATATCCCTTTTTGCTTCTTTGAGGTGGTTAGCCTTTGAGAGTTTCCTTGGTTATTTGAACCAAGTGGAGAAGTCCTCCATTATTATCCTAGCTTCGGGTTGCTAGGATAATCCTTATTCATTCCCTCGCCTTCTCCAACGGGAGTCGAAGTTGAGGAACAAAACCTAGGCCTTAGGTGGTCGGTTTTCCTACGGGAAAATCGTTTATCCGAGAGCTTAAACTGTAAGATCGCTCTACGGGTCCGCCAACGGTATTTCCATTATTTTCATTTCTGCTTCACTTTCACACACATTTCCACCTTTAAATTCAGCCCTCAATATCACACACTCCACCTTTATTTTCTTGTCATTTTATTTCTTGTTATTATTATTCATTTCTTCACTTTTCACACACCTTTCTCTTCATCTATTTCTCCATTTTCTATCATAGTTCATGCCATCATCTAACATCTAACTCTCGGCCATTGCATCATCTAGCATTAATTTAGTTTTTTGCACTTTATTTCTATTATTTTCTTCTCTTTATTTTAAGTTTGCACAACACTAGTCACCCGAGCACTTCTTGAATATTTGTGGGTTTGAACACGGATTCTTTTCCTAAGGGATTTTGTGTCATAAGCTCTGTAGTTTTGGATTCTTCAATGGCAGAGTTATTTTAGTGACATTTTAATCCGCATTTAGTAATGGCATTCCGATTCGAATCTGGACATTAAGATAATCGACTGTGTACAGCTGCTAGGTTGAATCTGATTATTTAGGATCTGGAAACTGAATCCACGCACACAAGGTGCTGACTAGAGAACCTAGAAGTACAAATGTGTTAGATTCTAGGATAACTATTGGTTAGGACTTTTAGGATTTTGTTTAACTCCGTAATGTGAAATGTTCTAGGTAAAGAAGATTGCAGAGAAGTGCTGCAGATTGCTAAGGAAACCAGGTAAGTGAATGTGTAGGATTACCCGGCCATTAGGGCCCTACATCACAAGGGTATTAGTTAGAAGCTGATTTTCGATGTTTAAAGATTATCTGAGCTTTTGTCTATTAGTTACGATACTTGAACTATAAGAATTATCTTTGTTAGATGTATGACCTGTTCAGTAGAATGATGAACTAAGAGTATCCCTACTCATGCATCACGAATGTTTCTCAAGCATATGAAAGTATTTTAAGTGCATGTTTTCTTTCATGAACAAGATATGAATATGAAACCTATGCAACATGGATTATGAGAGGGTTGGGGGCGGTTTGGCGTATGTCACTGTCCAAAAGAGGGACCAAGAATACGACCTGCAAGGGACTATGTACACTTTCACTAACGAACCCCCTTTACCGGCACAAATCCTCTCTTAATCCATACAATGTAAATGATGAATATGAATGATGAATATGAATGATGAATATGAATGACGAACATGAATGATGAATATGAACATGAACAAGAACAAGAACAAGAAAAGATTCATGAGCATGCGTTTCTTTAAACTGTGCATTCATGCATATGTGTTAGCATTGCATTCCTTACTAAGCATTAGGCTTATAGTTTAAACCTTATGATGTAGGTGAAGAATTAACAGGTGAGGATTCCAAGTTCAATGAGGAAGTCTAAGGCTGGTTGCTTGATGGTGCTCAGGGTGATAGTGCGTGTCTGGAAAAGGGGATTATGACCCGTGGTTACTGCTCATGTGATGGCAGTAAGGATTACGAAAACTGAGGTTAAAGTAGGATGAGTTTTCTCATGTCATTAGATACTAGAATATGACTGATACAATTTCTAAGTAGGATGGAGTTTCTCTTAAAAACGTCATTTACCTGTTTTAGCTTTTGAGCTCGGGAATGATTTTGAGAATTTATATATATGTGATGGTCTGTTTTAATGAAGTCTTCCGCTATGTATACTCAGATTGAGTTTATGTTTAAGTCAGAGAAGGATTATATTGTCATGATGAGAGTGTGTGAAAATTTGGATGTCCTCTATGGGTAAATGTCAAAGGTGTTTGCCCACCGATGGATGTTTTCTATCAGTTGAAGTCGTTTAATAAGTTAAGGTTTCCTGTCTTTAGGGTAAAGTCTATCGGATGATGTGAGTAAAAAAGATGAGTAATCGGATGATGTGAGTAGTGCCGTTTTAATTGGATGATTAAATCATCCGGCTGACGTCATCGACAGGAGTAGTTTAAACTTTGTCATTTTGTGATCAATTGATGTGAGTAAAGATGAGTAATCGGATGATGTGAGTAGTGCTGTTTTGATCGGATGAGTAAATCATCCGGCTGACATCATTGGCAGGAGTAGTTTAAACTTTGTCGTCCTGTTGATCGGAAGATATCTTCCATCGGATGATGTCCTCTATTGGATAATGTCTTCTGTCGGATGATGTCTCCTATCGGATGGAGTCTTAATGTGTCACGTGGGATACGCATGTCAATCGGATGATGTTGTTTATTCTATCGGATTGAGTGTGTATAGGATTTGTCATTTAGCGATCGGATTAAGTTTAATGTGGCACGGGGGGTACACATGTTGATCGGTGGATGTCTGCGAATCCATGCACCCCGCGAACGATGAAGTCGTGAGGTCTGAGGGCACCTTCCTTCTGCCTGATCGTGTTATGAACTGCTCTGCGACTAGTTATGCCGACAGTTTTATGGATGAGTCGAGTGTTGAAGAGTTAGTTTTGTCATATATGACAATGGTTTAAAGTTCTTTCTGTAAAAAAAAAAAGTGTGCAGAGAGAATATTTAGAGTAAAAGTTCCACGGAAATATGAATTTGTCTCGGCCCTTAACGAGGTCGTGACAGAGAATATTTAGAGTAAAAGTTCCACGGAAATATGAATTAGTCTCGACCCTTAACGGGTTCGTGACAACTATGGTATCAAAGCAAAATCGGGTTCTAAAATCAATTCTGTAGACTGCCTTCCAGCATAGACCGTCACATGAGCACACTCCAACAACTGTAAGTGTTTATGATTTCAACAATGTCCTTAAGTTAAGATGTGTTTATGACTAATTGTTTAGGAATTCCAAGATGGTAAGAGGCCAACAGAGAGATGACAATGTAGATAGCAATACTATTGCCCAACTAACAGAGTTGGTCATTCACCAATTCCGACAGATTGAGCAACTTGTAGCCACTAGGGAGGAACACGGAAATTCTAGCACTAATACAGCTCGAGATCATGGTGACGAGCGTTTCCATCGACTTCGACCTCTGACGTTTAATGGTCAAGTTTCGGATCCTGTTTATGCTGAGGAATGGGTCCAGAAGATGGAGAACATGTTCAGGTATGCAAAGGTCGATGAAGGAGATAAGGTCACGTGTGCTGTCTTCCACTTGGAACTGGATGCGAGGCATTGGTGGGACTCAATCCAGAGCACCGTGAATACAGGAGCTATGACTTGAGAAATGTTTAAGACTGCCTTCTATGACAAGTACTTCAGCTGAGCTGTTCGGACTAGCAAGAAGATGGAATTTATGCAGCTTCGTCAAACCGGTTCTCTGGCCGATTATATATGTAAGTTTGAGGCGTTATTTCGGTTTGCACCCCGTATGATAGAAGATGAGGAAGAAAAGATCCACCAATTTGTTCATGGACTAAAACCAGGCTTGTATAGAGGAGTAAAGACTGCAGGAATTCACAATGTGCCGTTTTTCGAGGTGGCGGCTAAGGCCTTAGAACTAGAAAAGGTTGAAGTAACGTTACAAGAACAACGTGAGCAGTCGAAGAAGTTTATTAAAGAGGCTCAACCACCACCACGACAGAGCAAGGGTTGGCAGCCACAGCAGAATAGGGGGCCTCAGCAACAGCAGAAGGGTGTTAAGAGACCTTTTAGTCAGAACGATGACCAGGGAAAAGGGAAACGACCACTGGCTCCCCTATGCCCCACCTGTCAGAAGAATCACCCAGGCGAATGCAAGTTACATTCTGGCCGTTGTTATAGATGTGATAAGGTTAGATACATTGTCAGGGACTGCCCCATGCCGCCGGACCCGAATAGAGCGAGGGTGGCACCTAGAGTCTATGCCTTGATGGAAGATGAGGATGCAGTGCCACATACAGTCATAACAGGTACGATTACGATCTGTGGTATTTTTGCTTACACACTTATAGATACGGGAGCCGCTCACTCGTTTGTGGCAATCTTGTTTGTACGTAAGCATAATTTAGAACCCTTGCCAGCCGAGAGGTCATTTAGTGTTATGTTACCGTCAGGGAAGTCTTTACATTCAGAACAGGTAGTAAAAGGTGATGTTATGTCCTTAGGAGATAAGAAGCTACATGTAGAACTGATCGTAATTGATATGAGGGGATATGAAGTCATACTAGGGATGGATTGGTTATTCAGACATCATGCCACGATAAGTTGTAGGTCTGGATTAGTTGAGTTCCGACCCCCAAATGGCGATCGGTATTTCTTCCAAGCTATTCCTAAGATAAGTAAAATGCCGGTTGTATCCTCACTAGAAACCCAGCGGTTGTTGAAAGAGGGTTGCGAGAGTTTTCTAGCTAGTGTAATTGATGATCGGGTGAAAAGTAGGATAGAACTGCAAGATATTCCTATAGTCCGAGAGTTTCCAGAGGCATTCTTGGATGATTTGCCCGGGTTGCCACCGGATAGAGAAATTGAGTTTGTAATTGATACATATCCCGAGGCGTTACCTGTGTCTAAGAACCTCTACTGCATGGCACCTGTTAAGTTGAAAGAATTAAAAGTCCAACTACAGAAATTAGTAGACAAAGGATTTATACGCCCTAGTAGTTCTCCCTGGGGTGCACCTATTTTATTCGTTAAGAAGAAAGATGGTTCTCTTAGAATGTGCATAGACTATAGAGAGCTAAACAAGTTGACAATTAAGAATAAATACCCTTTACCCCGAATTGATGATCTGGTTGACCAACTACAAGGAGCTACGGTATTTTCAAAGATTGACTTACGTTCGGGTTATTACCAACTGGAGGTTAAAGAGGGATATATACCAAAGACAGCTTTCAGAACCCGCTATGGATACTATGAATTTCTTGTAATGTCGTTTGGATTGACAAATGCACCTGCAGCTTTTATGAATTTGATGAATCAGGTGTTCCGAGAGTACTTGGACAAGTTTGTAATTGTGTTCGTAGACGATATCTTAATTTACTCACGGACTGAAGCTGACCATGCAGAGCATTTAAAAGTGGTTTTGACGACATTAAGACAGCAGTAACTCTATGCCAAGCTGTCCAAATGTGAGTTCTGGTTGGATAAGGTCAATTTCTTAAGCCATGTCATTTCTGCTGAGGGCATATCAGTAGATCCAATCAAGATTTAGGCTGTTAAGGACTGGCCACAGCCAAGGAATGTCAGTGAAGTCCGTAGTTTCCTTGGTCTGGCAGGTTATTATAGAAAGTTCATTAAGGGATTCTCTATGATAGCTAAGCCTTTAACTAATTTAACAAAGAAGGACACCAAATACTCTTGGACTGAAACTTGTGAAGATAGCTTCCAGACACTTAAGCTGAAGTTGACGACAGCCCCTCTATTGACTCTCCCAAACGAAGAAGGGAAGTTTAATGTTTACTGTGATGCATCCAAAGTTGGTCTGGGGTGTGTTTTGATGCAAGAAGGCAAGGTTGTGGCGTATGCCTCCAGACAGCTGAAGAGTTATGAGCAGAATTACCCCACTCATGATCTGGAATTAGCCGTGGTTGTATTTGCTTTGAAGATTTGGAGACATTATTTGTATGGTCAACTGTGTGAGGTGTTTTCTGACCATAAAAGCCTGAAGTACATTTTCACTCAAAAGGAATTGAATATGAGGCAAAGACGTTGGTTGAAGTTTGTTAAGGATTATGACTTTGAGATCAAGTATCACCCGGGTAAGGCTAATGCTGTAGCTGACGCATTGAGTAGAATGTCGATGACAATGCAGTCAGCAGTGTCAACCATGTCTACACCTTTGAGGAATGAAGTTCAGAAGTTGAATTGGAAATAGTTTCCGAATTGTCTGATTTACTCACAGGAGTAACTATTCAACCAACCATCTTGGATAGGATCAAAGAAGCACAACAAAAGGACTCGAAAGAGAATAGTAGTGTGATGAGCAAGTTAAAGGACGTCTCCTCTGAGTTTAGTCTCTCCAAGGATGGTATTCTAAGATTTAGAAATCGATGGTACATTCCAAGTGATGGAGAATTACGTAAATTGATCTTGGCCGAGGCACACTCGTCTCCCTTTTCTGTACATCCTAGTAGCACCAAGATGTATTGAGACTTGAAGTTAGTTTACTGGTGGCCAAACTTGAAGAGGGACGTTGCGAAGTATGTAGAGTCGTGTTTGGTATACCAACAATTCAAGGCAGAGCATCAACGTCCAGGGGGTACCCTTCAACCTTTACCGATCCCCGAATGGAAGTGGGAACACATTGCCATGGATTTTGTTGTGGGACTGTCTAGGACAACTAAAGGCCATGCTAGCGTTTGGGTTGTAATTGACAGAATGACGAAGTCAGCACATTTCCTACCAGCAAGGACAACTTACACGATGGATCAGCTAGCTAATCTATATGTTCAAGAAATCATCAGATTACATGGTATCCCAGTGTCTATTGTCTCCAATCGTGATCCCAGGTTCACCTCACGCTTTTGGAAAAGTTTACAAGGCACGCTAGGTACAAAGTTATCCTTTAGCACTACTTTCCACTCGCAGACTGATGGACAATCTGAGAGGACTATTCAGATACTCGAGGATATGTTGAGAGCTTGTGTGCTAGATTTCCAGACATCTTGGTGTCGACATCTGCCCTTGGTTGAATTCTCCTACAACAACAGTTACCAGTCCACTATCGGTATGGCACCTTATGAAGCACTGTATGGCAGGAAATGCAGATCACCTTTATATTAGGACGAAGTTGATGAAACAAAACTCCTAGGTCCTGAAATTTTGCAGCAGATGTCAGACAAGATTGCCACAATTAGGAAGAGGATGATGACTGCTCAAAGTCGACAGAAGAGTTATGCAGACCAAAGAAGAAGAGATCTTGAGTTTGCCGTTGGAGATGAAGTGTTCCTAAGAATTTCACCGTTTAAGGGAGTTTTAAGATTTGGCAAGAAGGGAAAGCTTAATCCACGGTTCATTGGACCATTCCCTGTCCTGGCCAGAATTGGCAGTACAGCTTATAGATTACAATTACCTCCAACATTGGATAAGGTTCATAATGTCTTTCATGTGTCAATGTTAAGGAAATGTATACATGATCCGACACATGTTGTTGAACAAACTGAAATCGATATCGAGCCGACACTGACGTATGAAGAGAAACCTATCTGAATATTGGAAGCTGCAGTTAAGACTCTACGGAATAAAGAAATTCCTCTTGTAAAAGTTTTGTGGACGAATCACGGCATTGAAGAGACCACCTTGGAGCGGCAGCAGGATATGCTGGATAGGTATCCAGAGCTCTTTGTTTGAGCAATTTTTGAGGACAAAAATTTTGTTTAAGGAGGGGTGGATGTAACACCCGACAATCCCGGCCAGGTGATCTTCTTAACCGAATTAACTGTAACCTTTATTTTTGGTCCTTTGATTGAATTTAATACCAATGCTTATTTGATTGTTAATTGTGTGGTGGCAGAATTGTAATTATGAGGGATTGCAATTGGTATAAATAGAAAATGGAAACCTTAAACCTCTTTAAAACCTTACTATAGCCGACACATTCACTCTCGGCGTTTTTTCTCACCTTTCTAGAGCTCTCTCTTTCAGCCAGCTACAGCTCCTTTCGGCGACCGATTCTTCAGTCTCCACCCCGACGAATTCACACCCTAGGTAAGACTCGATAATGTAGTTGCTGGTTAACCATTTTGAGCTCTGTCTTTCAGCTAAGCTCTGTAGTTTCGGATTCTTCAATGATAGAGTTATTTTAGTGACATTTTAATCCGCATTTAGTAATGGCATTCCGATTCGAATCTGGACATTAAGATAATCGACTGTGTACAACTGCTAGGTTGAATCTGATTATTTAGGATCTGGAAACTGAATCCACACACACAAGGTGCTGACTAGACAACCTAGAAGTACAAATGTGTTAGATTCTAAGATAACTATTGGTTAGGACTTTTAGGATTTTGTTTAACTCCGTAATGTGAAATGTTCTAGGTGAAGAAGATTGCAGAGAAGTGCTCCAGATTACTAAGGAAACCAGGTAAGTGAATGTGTAGGATTACCCGGCCATTAGGGCCCTACATCACAAGGGTATTAGTTAGAAGCTGATTTTCGATGTTTAAAGATTATCTGAGCTTTTGTCTGTTAGTTACGATACTTGAACTATAAGAATGATCTTTGTTAGATGTATGGCCTGTTCAGTAGAATGATGAACTAAGAGTATCCCTACTCATGCATCACGAATGTTTCTCAAGCATATGAAAGTGTTTTAAGTGCATGTTTTCTTTCATGAACAAGATATGAATATGAAACCTATGCAACATGGATTATGAGAGGGTTGGGGGCGGTTTGGCGTATGTCACTGTCCAAAAGAGGGACCAAGAATACGACTCGCAAGGGACTATGTACACTTTCACTGTCGAACCCCCTTTACCGGCACAAATCCTCTCTTAGTCCATACAATATAAATGATGAATATGAATGATGAATATGAATGACGAACATGAATGATGAATATGAACATGAACAAGAACAAGAACAAGAAAAGATTCATGAGCATGCGTTTCTTTAAACTGTGCATTCATGCATATGTGTTAGCATTGGATTCCTTACTAAGCATTAGGCTTATAGTTTAAACCTTATGATGTAGGTGAAGAATTAACAGGTAAGGATTCCAAGTTCAATGAGGAAGTCTAAGGCTGGTTGCTGGATGGTGCTCAGGGTGATAGTGCGTGTCTGGAAAAGGAGATTATGACCCGTGGTTACTGCTCATGTGATGGCAGTAAGGATTACGAAAACTGAGGTTAAAGTAGGATGAGTTTTCTCATGTCATTAGATACTAGAATATGACTGATACAATTTCTAAGTAGGATGGAGTTTCTCTTAAAAGCGTCATTTACCTGTTTTAGTTTCTGAGCTCGGGAATGATTTTGAGAATTTATATATATGTGATGGTCTATTTTAATGAAGTCTTCCGCTATGTATACTCAGATTAAGTTTATGTTTAAGTCAGAGAAGGATTATATTGTCATGATGAGAGTGTGTGAAAATTTGGATGTCCTCTATGGGTAAATGTCAAAGGTGTTTGCCCACCGATGGATGTTTTCTGTCAGTAGAAGTCGTTTAATAAGTTAAGGTTTCCTGTCTTTAGGGTAAAGTCTATCGGATGATGTGAGTAAAGATGAGTAATCGGATGATGTGAGTAGTGCCGTTTTAATCGGATGAGTAAATCATCCAGCTGACGTCATCGACAGGAGTAGTTTAAACTTTGTCATTTTGTGATCAATTGATGTGAGTAAAGATGAGTAATCGGATGATGTGAGTAGTGCTGTTTTGATCGGATGAATAAATCATCCGGCTGACATCATCGGCAGGAGTAGTTTAAACTTTGTCGTCCTGTTGATCGGAAGATATCTTCCATCGGATGATGTCCTCTATTGGATAATGTCTTCTGTCGGATGATGTCTCCTATCGGATGGAGTCTTAATGTGTCACGTGGGATACGCATGTCAATCGGATGATGTTGTTTATTCTATCGGATTGAGTGTGTATAGGATTTGTCATTTAGCGATTGGATTAAGTTTAATGTGGCACGTGGGGTACACATGTTGATCGGTGGATGTCTGCGAATCCATGCACCCCGCGAACGATGAAGTCGTGAGGTCTGAGGGCACCTTCCTTCTGCCTGATCGTGTTATGAAATCAATGTCTGAGTTTAGTTGCACTGCTCTGCGACTAGTTATGCCGACAGTTTTATGGATGAGTCGAGTGTTGAAGAGTTAGTTTTGTCATATATGACAATGGTTTAAAGTTCTTTTTGTAAAAAAAAATGTGTGCAGAGAGAATATTTAGAGTAAAAGTTCCATGGAAATATGAATTTGTCTCGGCCCTTAACGGGTCGTGATAGAAAATATTTAGAGTAAAAGTTCCACGGAAATATGAATTAGTCTCAGCCCTTAATGGGGTCGTGACAGGTTTGATCGATTTGGATTGAATTGGATAGTTACAAAAATCTTTCCTGCCTAAATCGAATATCAATATTAAAATTCCACTTAATTTATTCCAACTTTTAGAAGAATTTAGGCAGAAATTCCATACCAGTTAAATCTTTGATCGGTCCGAATTGTTTCGAGTCGAAATTCAGTTCAGGTCCGGTTCGAGTGAATAGTGCCGAGTCGAGTCGGGTGAATAGTGCCGGTTCGGTTTGGGTTCGGTGAATAGTGCCGGTTCGGGTCGGTTTGGTTCACTGCTAGTCCGGTTCGGGTCGGGTTGTCTTAAATGAACCGGTTCAATTTTTTTTTTCCTTAAAACTGAACCACTGCTTCTTCTTCGTGAGTTTTGCTGAGAGATAGAGAAGAGTGCGTGAGACAGAGAGAGTAACAGAGAGGGAGGGTGCAACAGAGAAGAACAAAGTGAGAGAGAGAACTCTTACTTCAAAGGTGGTCATCGATGGAGGTCAAGGGCTTTATTGGAGCTTCCAGCCAAGGAGTTCCTTCTCATCAGAAGAGATTCGCCGCATCAGAGACCGAGGTAAGTAAAAATCTTCTCTGGTTTAAAAGAGCTCGAGTGATTTTGGTGTGAGTTTCTCTTCTCCCGAACACCTCAATTTATAGGAGGGATTCTGAACCAACATCCCCCAAAATCCGAGCTCAAACAGATTTGTAGCTGGTAAATCCGATCCCCAATCGGATTTCCAGAGATGTTCTCTGTTTGTTAGTTGTTAGGGTGGTGTAAATCCAATGTTCATCTGAATTTAGACGATTTTCAGACTAAGTTCATCCAATTGCTGAATAGAATCGATATCAATGTGAATCTTAGGAATTTTAGGATTTAAATCGTAGATTAGGTTTTTTATTTTTAAATTAATTTGGGGATTTCAATTTGAATTTAAAATTTTGAAATCCTAAATGTTACATAAACAGAATCATGTAGCACTTGATATTCATTGAAGTAATGAATTATGTTTTAAGGACACAACAATCGTTACGAAATGCTAACAAAACACATAACTAAACAACCTAAATAACATAACTGACACTTAAACAAAACGCAAACTGAAAACAGAAACTTACACAATTCTCGACCAATTAATCTGAAATTTTAATAGTGAACAACCGACATTATTAGTGACATGCTTTTGAAATTTCAAGTTCAAATTCAGTAAGAGCAAGAATTTGCGTAGACACAACAAACACCAAAACAGAATCAAACTGGACAATCTAGAAACCAAAAACAGACAACATGCTTTGAACAAGAACAACAACATAAGAACAAGGTATTATGGCTAGTCCAAAACAGTTGTAAAAAACTGAAACTTAAAACCAGACATCAAGACACAACAAAATTTTAACACAAACAGATATTTAAAACATTGAACAAAAACTTGGAATTACTTGAAGAGAAACATGACATAAATCATCAAATGATTAGCATTCAAATCTACTAAACAAGAAAACAAACAAGGTCACATGCTTCAACTATCGGATTAAGAATATAAGCTAAAAACAAGAGAAAACAGCAAAGAAAATCAAACAATAACATTCTAAAAACTCAACAGAAAATCACCTAAACGTGGGACACTCTAATAATTTAAAACAACACATAAAACAAGACAAACTGACTCATAAGACTCTTGAAAACAGTAACAAAAATTTCAAGTTAGCAACCAAAAAAACTAGAAGAGAAAACAGAATAAAAAAAATTCACACAACAGACAATTCACATCTTGCTTAACTAAATGTGAAACATGCTAATTAAACAGAACATGGACATCACCAACATAGAACAAATCATGTTGACCCAAGAGAAAACAAACTAAACAGAATGCAGAAACACTAGCAGGTTAAGAACAGCAACACAATTACGAAAGACAACAAAGAAAAAACACAAGAACATAGTAAACAAAACAAGAGCTCCAGGCTTATCTCTGATACCAGATGATAACCTTAAGACCTGCAATGTGGAAGCTAAACAGAGACACGAGAAAATGGACACAAACAGTGGGAAAAGAGAGGAAAAATAGAAATGTGGATAAACAGAAAATGGCGAGAGAGATAAAAGAATGATGTTACCAGTGAATAGGGAAGTGGGTGATGAGTTTACTGGCTATAAATGCCTCGGAGGATGTCGTTGGGATTGAAGGGAGTCATTGCCAGTAGGTAGACGTCTGATCAGCGCTACATCGAAAAAAACTACTTCGCGGACGAAAGAATTCCAGCAACAGGATGAAATGGCCCTTGTATTCGCTGCTTCTTCCACAGAAGAGGCCGATGGGGAATGGGCGTGTCGAAGGGCCCGTGGCTGGCCAAAGGAAACTTGAGCGCCCTTTGGTGGAGAAAACACCTTCGCAGACTTTGGGTTCATAGCCTTGAGCTTGGTTTGGCCATCCTTCTTCTGCTTCCATTCCTTTATGGATTCAAAGAGAAGGTGTGGCGATAAGAGTTCATCCAAGTATTGTTTCTTAGAGAACAATTTGGTTTCCAGCCAAGTGCAGAGCACCAGCAAAGAACAGAGCACCTAAACTCAACAAAGAAGATAACTTCTATTTTCCAAATATTAATAAAAAAGCTGTGTTATAATCGTTTGGAGTAGGCTCTTATAGCCTCTGAAAACAGAAGGTTACAGAAGGAAAAAAAACCAGAATGGAAATAACAAAACTGGAAAGGGAATAGCCGTTGTGAAATTCTAGCCGTTTATGCGTCGACGATCTCGACCACGTAGCCTGTCGCTCTGCTGGCGTGCTGACTTCGGCACTGTTGCTGGGCGCTTCCAGGTGCGAGCGCTAGGGTCTTCTTGCAGGTCCTTCAAGATCAACTTTGTTTTCCAACTCCAATCCCAAAATAAATTATGCAAGCATTAATTTAAAAAAAAGACAAAATTGTTTTTGCCCTTCTAAAAAAAATGTCTAGATATTCTAAAGACAAAATTAGTTACAATTAATTTGTTTAAGGGAAAACAAATTCCCCCTTCGAGCTACCTAAAAATGTCATTATCTTCTTGTTAAGCGTCCAATACCTGAAAACCTGAGAATAATGGCTTAATCCTACAAAATTAAAAAACGAGTTAGTCATTAAAAAAGTTGATAGGCATACCTTGTTTCTTCTTCGTGTCTTCGGCCTTAGAAGTGTATCACAAAGGTAATATATCCATTGGAGTTAAAAGATTAAAAACATAAACAATTTCAAATAGTGAATAAGATGTAGTAGAATGAACAACCCTATTATTTGCAAACTCAACATGTGGTAAACACTTCTCTCATTGTCTTAAGTTCTTAGAAATAATGGCTCACAACAAAGTAGAAAGTGTTCTATTTACTAACTCGGTTTGTCCATCCAGGGTGTGCTACTGTAACACCCAGTTTACGAGTTTTTGAATTGTGCGCGCGATGACATTTTTGTAAATAATTGAAATATGCTTGTTTTGTGAATCGAGAGTTTTAATGGAACCCTTATAATTAATATAGATTTTAAGAGAAATATGAGAATTTAAGAGATTCAAGCCGAAATGTAACGCCCAAGTTTCCGTTGTGAATCAAGAGTTTTGCAGGCTAGTTTTGCAGGCTTTTCCAGAACCTCGACGTGAATCTAGAGTCCTGGTTAGATACAATTGATACTGACACCCCATGTAGCTTGATGATCTCGTTAATGTATAGCTCTGCATACTGGTCCATAGAGAATGTCGTCTTCACAGGTAGAAAATGGGCCGACTTCGTCAATCTGTCTACTATGACCCATATGCTATTATGGCTCTTAGCCGTCCTTGGTAGGCCAACAACGAAGTCCATAGTGATATTCTCCCACTTCTATTCAGGGATCGGGAGAGGCTGAAGCGTTCCACCTAGTCATTGATGCTCGGCTTTGACTTGTTGACATATCATGCAAGACTCCACATACTTGGCCACTTCATTTTTCATATTCGGCCACCAGAAATGAAGTTTCAAGTCTTGATACATCTTCGTGCTTCCAGGATGCACAGAGAAAGAGGCCGAGTGGGCTTCCGATAAAATGTCCTTTTGCAGCTCTTCATCTCTCGGAACGTACCACCTATCTTTGAACTTCAGAATACCACTTCTCGAATAGCTGAACTCGGAAGAGGCCATAGGCAACTTTCTCACTATATCGGCCATCTCCTTCGAATTGATCTTCTGGGCTTCCTTAATTCGGTCCAGAATGGTTGGCCATAATGTTAGATCTGCCAATACAGCTGATAGTTTAGAAACTACCTCTAAATCGAAACTCTGAATCTCTTTCCTCAAAGGCATTGATATGGTCGACAAGGCCGATTGCATAGTAGTCGGCATCCTGCTCAACGCATCGGCTACTACGTTGGCTTTCCCAGGGTGGTACTTAATCTCGATATCGTAGTCTTTCACAAACTCCAGTCACCGTCGTTGCCTCATGTTTAACTCCTTCTGAGTAAATATGTACTTTAAGCTTTTGTGATCCGAAAATACCTCACATGATTGCCCATACAAGTGGTGTCTCCATACTTTCAGTGCAAAAACAACTGCCGCTAACTCCAGATCGTGAGTAGGGTAGTTTTGCTTGTGATTTTTCAATTGTCTGGACGCGTACGCCACCACTTTTCCTTCTTGCATTTGTACGCAGCCCAAACCAACCTTTGATGCATCACAATACACACTGAATTTGCCGTCTTCGACCGGCAATACTAAAAAAGGAGCGGTGGTTAATTTCTGCTTAGGCGTCTGAAAACTCACCTCATAAGCTTCAGACCACTTGAACTTGATGTCTTTCCTCGTTAAGCTGGTCATAGGCTTTTCTATCACGGAAAATCCCTTAATAAATTTTCTGTAATAACCAGCTAGCCCGATAAAACTCTGTACCTCACTGGCATTTCTCGGTTTCGGCCATTCTTTCACTGCAAGAATCTTGGCTGGATCCACTGAAACTCCTTCTGCAGACACCACATGGCCTAGGAAGTTAATCCTGCTCAACTAGAATTCACACTTCGACAGTTTGGCATACAATCGATGCTGTTTCAGAGTTGACAGAACAATGGCCAAGTGCTCTTTGTGCTCTACCTCACTCCGAGAATAAACCAGGATGTTGTCGATGAAGACGATCACAAATTTATCCAAGAAATCCTGGAATATCCTGTTAATCAAGTCCATAAATGTTGCCGGGACATTAGTCAACCTAAACGACATCACCAAGAATTCATAGTGTCCGTATCAGGTCCTGAATGCGGTCTTTAGAATATTATCAGCTCTGACATTCAATTGATAATAACCGAGAGCGCAAGTCAATCTTTGAGAATACCCCGAGCCCCTTGTAGCTGGTCAAACAAATCGTCGATCCTCGGCAACGGGAACTTATTCTTGATAGTCAACTTGTTCAATTCACGGTAGTCAATACACATACGTAGGAGACACATCCTTCTTCTTAACAAATAGGACTTGAGCACCCCACGGAGAGAAGCTAGGGCGCACAAAGCCCTTGTCCACCAATTCCTTTAGCTGAGTCTTCAACTCCCTTAGCTCTATTGGCGCCATACGGTACGGATTCTTCGACACTGGTTCAGCACCAGGACATATATCAATCTCAAATTCGATTTCACGATCAGGTGGCAATCCCGGTAAGTCATTTAAGAAAACCTCTGAGAACTACTGGAATATTCTGAAGTTCCACCTCACCTTGCCTATGAACATCTACTACGTGGGCAAGAAATCCGACGCATCCTGACCTCATCAGCTGTTGAGCTTTCAAGGAGGATATAACAGGTATACTGTGTTTCTTTGGTATTGCCTGATAGGAGAACTCTACCTCGTTCGGGCGCTTAAAAGACACGAGCCTGGACCTGCAGTTGATGGTGGCGTGATGTCGAAACAGCCAGTCCATCCCCAGAATTACTTCGTATCCTTTCATACCGATGATGATAAGATTGGCATATAATTTCTGGTCTCCAACTGACACTATATCACCCTGCACTACCTGCTCAGAGTGCATAAACTCTCTGAATGGTAGCATGACACTGTAGGGTTGATCTGACGGCACTATACATAAGTTCTCCCTTTCCACAAAGTCTATTTCCACAAACGAATGTGTGGCCCCTATATCTAACAAGGTATATGCAGGTGCACCACAAATCAATATAGTACCTGTGATCGCCGTGTGCTGTGTGTCATCATCATCCTCTATCATTGCAAAAACCCTTGGCACGGCTCGATTAGGTCTCATGTCGGGCATCGGACAATCCCGGACTTGATGGCCCTCCTTGTCGCATCGGAAGCATCGGCCAATAAGGAGCCTACATTCCCCTGTATGATTCCTCTGGAAACGCTGGCATACAGGAAGCTGAGGAGCTCCCATTGGTCTTTTCCCCTTGTCTTGATAAACAGAAATTTCATTAGGTCTCTTGACACCTCTGTTATGTTGCCGTTGTGGTTGTCCAAACTGACCCCTTTGCTGTTGTTGTTGAGGGGCATCATGTAGGATTCTCTTTGATGTATCTCTATATCTCTGAGACTTCACCTCTAAGGCTTACAACTGATAATCCTTGGCCACTACCTTCGTATACGGGGCCTCGTCAAATCCCCCGGTTGTAATCCCCCGTAAGAGGTCCAGCTTCAGACCCTGAATAAATTGATGTACCTTATTCTCGTCGGTGGCCACCAGATGAGGTGCGTAACGGGATAGTGACTCGAACTTCTGAACATATTCGGCCACTGATCCAAATTGACGCAGTCGAGAGAATTCAATCATCTTTTCCTTCTTCACACTGCGGTCAAAGTATTTCTCGTAGAAGAGCCTTTTGAATCCTTCCCAGCTCAATGCCACGGTAGATGACTGCACTGTGTCCCACCAAAATCCAGCATTTTTGGTGAGATGAAACGTGGCAAATGTCACTTTCTTGCTCTCTTCCACCTCTGCGTAGTTGAACATTTTCTCTATCGCCCTAATCCATTACTCGGCGTGAGCTGGATCCGTAGACAATCCATCAAATGTAGGCGGTTGGAGTCGCCTGAATCTATCCTCACTGGTATCACGTGGAGCATTCCCATGATTATTATTTCCATTATCCTCCTTGGCCATCATGCGTGACTGAACGCCGACCAGCTCGGTTAGACGATCGAGGGCGTCGCCTCTGTCGTTTGCATCACCTTGATTCCCTCTAACCATTTCTAGAAAATCCTATACAAAATAACGAACTCAACTTAATAAATCAAATGGGTACAGAAACTTAAACACTTACAGTTGGTGGAGCGATCTCACGTGGCGGTTGCGCAGTCAGACAGTTTACACAATCGCTTTTAAAACCCGATTTCGCTCTGATACCATTACTGTGACGACCCTCGATCTGATCTGGACCAAAGAGCCTCACTCTGGACATCTCTAGACTGTTTTAAAATAAACGTGGACTATATTTTTTTTTGAACTTTTAAAATTTTACACCGTCTCTGGAATGAAGACAGGGAGACATATTTAAAACTAGGCTACATTTTTAACTTTCATAACTTCAAATCCAGTGCTGAAAAACATTTACATGATTTTCCAGAAAAACGTGTATGCATGAACAGGTACGGTGCTTGAACATAATAAAGACAGGCGACAGAATAAAAACAAACATGAAACAGAACACATTTAACTTAAAACCTAACCTATAACTTAACTACCCGAACCAAAACCTAGTATCTCCATGCTGTAGGACCTTAAGAGCCAACTTATACGCATGAACTTACCTGTTGTCCGAAATGCAGCAAGCTTTGTACACACGTCTACTGTGGTTCGCGAACCTAGAGCACGCAAAATCGGACATTAACCTAAACTTAAAAAAAGAACTAACGTTTAACCTCAACTCTTTAACTATCGTAGAAGGTTTCCTGTAACTGGAGGAAACAGAAGAAAATAGGTGAAATAAGGTTTTTGGAAGTTTGTCTCAGTTGCCTGGAAGAGAGAATAGAGAAGAAAAGATGGAAGTTGCAAGTTGGAATATTCTCACGTATGAGGGAAGGAGGAAGAGGGGCTTGGCTTCTCTAACAAGTTTGCCAAGTGTCAAACACTCATTAGTGCCCCCCCACCTTACCTTAATTGGTTTCCTATATTGCCCTTCCATTGGTTTTTAACTAAATTACTATTTAGTTCGTCGAATCGGTTTTACGAATCACTCACATTCAATTGAAAACATCCGCAAATTTATAAAAACATACATTGTATAAATATTCCCATTAATTCCGTTTAATAATTCAATGAAATATTTGTATGGCCAAAATGTCGGGTGTTACAGAACCTTTGAAATTTTTCTAACTTAACCTTATTCCCTATGCACTTGAACGTTCTTCGTGTAAGTTCTCGCTCTCTTCATCTGATAACCCACAAATCCCTCAATTAACACGACTCTAAAATTTGAGCCTAACTTCCAACCTAAACTCTTTATTTAATTAAATTATGCTCTACACTTAATCCGAATACCACACAAGGATTTCCTCGAAAGTTACTAACTAGTCTGCTTCCTATCATTCCTTCTAGTTAGGTTCTAAATATCTTACTTGGTTCCCTTGTAACGACTCATCCAACGATCTACTTGTTAGTAAACTTGTTGTAGATAAGTTTACACCCTTAATCCAGACCTCCTAAAACCCCCAAACCTTGCCCTTCTATTATCCGAAAATTTAGAAACATCTCTTCATTAATGTTCACCCTCCTAGTTCCTCGAACATTGATGTTTCTACGTCCATTCCAAAGATAAGCCTCATGCTTGGGGGTTCTTAACTTAAACTGTATTCGCTACGGGCTCATATCTGAACCCCTATACATGACTTTTACTTAAGGTGCTAAACTCTTCTTGATTAGATAATACATCCCGGTTTCTAAGTTATTCCCAACTCTTATATTTTTGTTTCCATATCACTCGATCAAGCAGTACCAATTGCCTGACGCGTCTACTACTTGGTGATCCCCCTTAACCTCCCTAAGCCCTTTTCTGTACCATGGCAGACATAATATTTTCGCACATTTGATAATTGTTCCTTATAGATTAGTCTTCTAAGACGGTACTCAACCCTAGGGAACGGCCAGTTCTAGTAACCTGGATATCACCTTGCATAAAATTTTGGTCCCTTAATTTCCTCAAAATTTATAACTTTCCAACTCTGATTTGATCTCTTTATTTTCTTTACGGGTATTGGTCAATACGAATACGCCTAGCAGCGCCTATATCTTACATGCACGACTCGGTATTGATTAAACACACCCTCTCAACAATTAACCCAAATTGAATTCTTGAATATAACTTTCGCTTAGATACCTTCAACTCCATATGGATCTAAAATATCCGGGTCTCAACCACATTCCCTCATTCACTTAAACATACCAATTGTACTTTGATGACCTAGAGTACCTCTTAATGATTTTATGGTTGAGTTTTAAACCTCTATCTGCTTCGTAGTATTGTAAAACCTCACAAATTCATCGATTAGGATCCATTTTCTAACTATTTAAATTTTGCATTCCGTAAATTTATATCCCTCCAATAGTAACAAAATCTTAAGGGTTCACCATTCATCGCAACAGAACGTAACTCTCGTACTTTCCTTAACGATTATCACTTTGGCCCAAATAACATTTAACTGCCGGATTGTCAACCTTTCTCTAGTCGACCATACACCTACTAGGATGAACACTTCTTGTAACAGCCCCAGAGGGATCGTCACATAATCCATATCTTTCTTAATTATTTAATTCTTATTACTCACTACTCATTTTCGGTAATATATTTTTTTGAAACATAACTTAACTTAAAATGTCATACATAATTCACTAGGCATCATTTGGCAAAGGAATACTTTACGCATCTGCCGGCGGGCAGTGCAATGTGTATCGGCTGGTGAAGGGAAGCTTAAACCTTTAGACTGCACCTGCCGATTGAGGAATAAAACTACATCTACCGGTCACTAGACGACAAATAACATCCTCATCATCCGGTGACTTTATTACACTACATCTGCCGATCACTAGATGACAAAATAACACTCTCATTATCCGATGGCTTAAACACTCTACATCTACCGATCGCTAGACGATAAAATAGTACTTACATCTTCCGATGGCTTAAACACTCTACATCTACCGACCACTGGGAGATGAAATAACACTTACATCATCCGGTAACCTAAATACTTTACATCTGCCGACCACTGGGCGATGAAATAACACTTACATCATCCGGTAACCTAAATACTCCACATCTGCCGATCGCTAGACGACAAAATAGCACTTTCATCGTCCGACGGCTTAACACTCTACATCTGCCGATGACGTCAGCCGGATGATGACCTTATCCAGCTTCCTTCACACGGCAGGAAAACACTATAATCATCAAACAACTTCATCCAGTAGAAAATACTACAACTCACCAGAATCTTAACTTAGTAACTATAAACCTCAATGAGTAAGAATCATAAACTCATCCAAAATACGCATAGCGGAAGGCTTGAGCAAAAACAAACCATTCAATAATCTTTAAAATCATCATCAGACTCTGAAGTCAAATCATTCAAATCCGAATCTCATTGTTATAAGAAATTCTATTTTACTTAGTCATTTGTTTATCATAAACTTCTATGACTTACCATGAGCATAACCAGGGGACTTAATCGCCTATCCAGCCTTGCACTGTCATACTGAGCATCCTCCGGCAACCAGCTTTAAACATCATCTCTGGACTGAAAATCCTCACCTGCTAACTCTTCACCTACATCATAAGGTTTAACTATAAGCCTAATGCTTAGTAAGGAATGCAACACTAACATGGATGCATGAATGTATAATTTCGGAAAATCACATGCTCATGAGTCTTTTCTTGTTCATGTATTTGCTCGTAATCATCATTCATAATCATGGATCATATTCATCAATCATAGTCATAGATCATATTCATCATTCATAGTCATTGATCATATTCATCATTCGTAGTCATTGATCATATTCTTCGTTCGTAGTCATTGATCATATTCTTCATTTAAGTTGTGTGGATTAAGAGGGGATTTGTGCCGGTAAAGGGGGTTTGACAGTGAGAGTGCACATAGTTCCCTGGCGGGTCGTATCATGGTCCTTCTTTTGGACAGTGACATACGCCAAACCGCCCCCAACCCTCTCTTAATTCACGTTGCATAAATTTTATATTCTTATCTTGTTCATGCGAAGACATGCTCTTAAAACATTTTCATATGCATAAAACATTCATGATGCATGGACATGAAAATTCTTAAATCATCAAGCTACAGAACTGAGTACCATTGGACATGAAACTTTACCACTGAGCTAATCATCAGCATAAACAATAGATAGTAACATAAGGGAAACTTCTATTCATCATATGAGTTTCTACCTAGCATCCTTTGATGTAGGGTCCTAATGACCGATAAACCTATTCATTCACTTACCTGGTCTCCTTAGCAAATTTGAGCTCCTTTCTCTTTCAACTTTCTCACCTAAAACATTTACATTGCAGTAGTTAAAACAAAATCCTATTAGTTCTAATCACAAGTCATCCTAGGATCTAATAGCTATAGTCACTCCCGAATCCTTAGTATAGTTCTCTGTGCAGTTTGAAATCCAAAACCCAGAACAGACAGATTCGATAAGCAATATCTCAGGGTTGTTTGTTTAATGTCCAAAATCGATTCGAAATGACATTACTACATTCAGATTTTAAATATCCTTACTAATACTCGGCCATTGAAGAATCCAAAACCTCAACACATAGCTGAAACAGAGCTTAACGACTGAAAGATAGCTACATTGTCAAACTCGTAACTCGAGCACAAAGTAGCCGAGAAGCAGCAAGGAAACCGATCGTCGAAGGAAGGATTTCCAGCTGACAGAGAGCGAGAGCTTGGGAGAGAAGAAATCGCTGGGAGTTGGGGATGTCGGCTACAGTGGTTTAAATGAGGTTTGAATCCTTTCCTTTTTCTTTAAATACCGGCCTCAATCCTCCATTATTACAACTTTGCCACTCAACCTAGTTTAGATCCACATGTAATTAATTAAGCTTGGCATAAAACCCTAAATCGTGAAGATTGAATATTCGTGACCGTTAATACAGTTTAGGAAGTCAGCTGGTTGAAGTTGTCGGGTGTTACACTTCTAGTGACCTATGTCTTCATAATTTGCTAAATCAAGTCTCGTTGTCGATATCTCCCTGGTAGTAAACGTTCTGTCATTAATCTCCCATACATGAGCATGCACTTTTATTTTTACGTCTCCAATCCCTTAAAGTCTATCCTCTTAAGTAAAGATTAACTCTAACCGTCTACTTCCTTATAAAGACCTCCAACTTTAGCTACTTAGTTTTATAGAGAGTACTCACAGCTTCAATAAAAGACAAATATTAGATAATTACTTCACCCACCTTTAAACCGACTCACCAAACCATAAAATGTGTTACAACGCCCTTCTTTCCCTTAGCTTCTCTTGTAATCACTCTCCCTTAAGTATTCTAACATAATCCTCCAATTCCTAAATAATGTCGTACCTAATATCCCCATAGATTGGTAAGCGGCTCCGAACCCCATAAGAGTAAACCCTTGGGAAGACTTTCGTTTAGCTTTCTTATTACATCGAGTAGTCCTAGGCCATATGACCTTATTCGTTACCTCGGGGCATCAGTTTGTACCTATCCTACATTCTGGCAATATCTTAGTAAATTTTCCTTGTATTGTATACACATATATACCATGAGCATCCTATTATTAGGGGTCATCATTTTATCCATGAGCTAACCTAGATATCTCTTAATTTTTCCTTGTCCAAAGGACCCTTCTAACCCAGTGGGTCCCTTTTACCGTAAAAAAAAATAACAATAATAATTCTAAGTACTTTCTACATACTATTTAATAACAATAATCCTATGAACTTATGATCTAACAACAAAATAATAATTATAATCAATACTCATTTCACACTAAAGTAATATCTATTTAAATAACTTAAATCCAACATGAACATGAACGTAAACATACTTACAGTTGTTGGAGTGTACTCATGCGGCGTTTTGTGCTGGTAGGCAGTCTACAGAACCGATTTTAAAACCCGGGTGCTCTGATATCACATTTGTCACGACCCGAAACCCAACGGGCCGCGACTTACTTAATTGTAATCATGATCTTATTCTTGACTCTTGAATATTTTTTTTAAAAGCATAACGTAGAGGAAGGACGGCTTGAGAGGAAACTTACTAGAACAATTGTAAACTCCATTTGAGACTCTTTGAAATTCATTTGGAACAGCTAAAAACAACAATAAAAATTGAAGGGAAAATTTAGAAAGGAGTGGCTCGGTATTAAAGGAAAAGAAACGGGGCAGATTTGGAAATCATGAAGGGCTGATCGATCGCCTGCTCCCTGGCCGATTGATCGCCCCACCTAAAATAATTCAGCCGATCGATCGCTCATATCATGAGCGATCGATCGCCTCACGAATCAACACAGCCGATCGATCGCTCCCCCATTGAGCGATCGATCTCCCTCCACAAAATAACATAGCCGATCGATCAACACATCAACCGATTGATCGGCACACCCTCTACTTCAACACTTTCGCCGAATGGTATTATGCCGATTGATCGCCCCTTTGGTCGATCGATCGGCACCCCCTCTGGCCAGAAACTCCCTCCTACAAAAATCCTACTTCCTTGTCTAACACATACAACTGTTCCGTAAAACATTTTCCCAAATTCATCTACCTAAAACTTAATTCAAATCGTTTAAAACATGAGACCTTAAATTCCCATACCATCTATCATTAAAATCATCGAAGCACAAAATGAGTAAGTCATAGCGGAAGTTAAAACAGATAAAACTACCTAATCATAAAACCATCTCTAGAGTCGTAAAAGAAAACATTCAACTATCCTAACACTTGTCATCCCATAAAAGTCATATGAAACTCATCTTTCCTATTGACACTTTCATGACATAAACTTTTACCAAAAGTCGGTAGGAGCACACCCTCGGGTGAAATCGCTGCCCAGCTACAAAACCCCGCCATGAGCACCTTCCAGCAACTTGACTTAGACTTCATTGTTAGGTTTGAGGTCCTCACCTTCAAATTCATCACCTACATCATAAGGTTCAAACTATAAGCCTAATACTTAGTAAGGAGTGCAACATATACATAAATGCTCATAAATGCATGCTTCACATAATCATGTTCGTGGTCATGTTCTTAATCAACATTTACTTGGCAAGAATTAAGAGAGGACACGGGGAGAAAGAGCAAGGGAATCATAATCGTGGTGCAAACGGACAATAATAGTAACGACTAGTCCGGCCCCCACCAGTGGGAGTCTTTCTGCCAGTCCGACCTCCACCAGCAAGAGGATTCGCGAACCGTACTAAAATCTTGAGAACATAAATGTGGCTAATTCACCCCGTTCCACACTTAATCATGCTTACATATACATTTCATATTCTCATCTTAATCATATAAAACGTACACATGATGCATGAACATGGATTCACATAGGAATGACATACTATGAGAACGAGCAATACATCATGTATCATAACATCATTCTACTCAAATTCATCATAACATAGCACACGACAAGTCATAATCATCAAACAATCACCCAAATAAACCTCCCTAGTATCCTTGTGATGTAGGGCCCTAGTGGCCGGAACTCCTAATACACTCACTTACCTGGCGTCCTTTGCGAGCCGTTCACCTCACCTTTAAGCTCTTCTCACCTAAGACATTTCATATTCCGATGTTAAAGATCAATCCTAAATAATCCAAACTCAAAACTAGTAAAGTCCTAGCTAAGGAAACTTCCTAGAAATTCAACTAATCTCATTCGGGCATTTTATCGAACACTTGGTGTGCATAAACAAAACTAACCTAATATTAATAACACTTACTGCTCCCAACCGCCACAAATTCAATAACTCCACCAATAATTTATCCTAACTACTCCAATAGCAATAAATGTATCATCAACGAGTATAAACACGCAACACTATCGATTTTCGACAAAACTTATAACCCCCAATAACTTCTAATAGAAATCATAATAAATAACAATCCCTAAAAACGAAACTAAATCTATCCAAAGATTAGAAATCTTACTTAGAGCTTTGAACGTTGAAGAAAACGGAAGAAGAATCGGCTAGGAGGTGGATTGGAGGAGGGAAGAATCGTGGGAGAGGAGAAGGGAGAGCAAGCCGCCAGGGAGAGAGGGAGATCGTGAGAAAATGAGAGATAACTTGAAGGTTTTAGGTTTTAATTAATATTTTGCTAACAAATTACCATAACGCCCTTTCTATTATTCTTTTACATAATTCCATTTAATAACCTATGAGGTGGGCAAGCTGGTGATCACCTCAGAGAACACCGGTAGGATGAAGGGTGACGACCCTTGGCTGAACCGATAAGCATTGACAAGCTTTCATTTTTTGTTCCTTTTGCAGAAAGAACAACAGTGCCGGGAACTGGTTTTTCCACTTCAGCTATTTTTTGGCTCAGAGGCTTGGAGCGAAGGGAGAAGAAGGGAGCTCTACCAAGCAACCATCTTGGACGAACAAGGGAGGCTTGGCTTCTCGGTGAATCCTTCACTGACTACTTGGTGCTTGGCAACTACGAGAGAAACTCCTTCTTGAAGAAAACTCTTATCTTTTCCAAATATTGATCAATTAGCTAACATTTACAAAGCTTAGAGTGTAGCTTAAATACAGAGGGAGAATCAGGTAGAGAAGGAAGAAGAACTGAAGGAGAAAAGCGTCTGGAAATCTTCCTGTTAATAACCGTTGGACACTGGACCAGGGCGCGAACCAAACTGGGTCAGGTGAACCAGAGAGGGGTGTGCTGGTGGCTCTGGGTGCACGCGCTGCTTGTAGGTGCACGCGATGGCAAGCTGGCGCATGCGTTGGCGCTTACTGGTGCGCGCGTTGGCTATCTGGCACGCGCATTGGTGCTGTCTGGTGCGCACGCTGGCTCTGTCGGGTTGCGCACTGGCGTTGTCTGGCCCGCCCGCTGGTACGGCATCGTCTCCTCGTATGCGTGCCTGCCTTGTCTTGATAATCAGTGAATTCAATCGAGACTAATTTTATCTTTTTATCCTCGGTATAATTATGACATTCAAACATATGTTCAACTTTTATTTCCCATTCAATATAAAGTTCAGGATCACTCTTACCTTGAAAAGGAGGGATTATCATTTTGATGTTGCTTAGATTTTCATCTTCATGATTTGTTCTAGCATACCTCTTTGTTTTGTAATTGTCATCCTCGTAGTCGGATTCCTCATAGTAATGCTCAATTGGTGATTTTCCCCTCCGTGCACGGTTATTAGAAGGAGAATTGATTCTTTCATACCTCATGTCTAAAGCTTTAATTTGATCTTGTATAGCCTTCATGTACATCTCCGGTTCAAAGTTAATACGTCTTTCCTCACTACTCATAATTTTAAGAAAGAAAATTAAAAATTGTTAGTGAACAAAATAAGTAAGTAAACGGAACTCACTCACTTCCTCAAGTGTTTACACTCAATTTATGTCTCTCCAATCATGTTTACCTCAAATAATGGCTTTTATATGATAATCTCACTTACATAGCTCTTTATATAAAGACCTAATCAAGAGGAAAAAAATTCAACAAACTAGATCAAACTTTTTAACTCAAAATTCTAATTTCGAAAATGAGTTAGAATTAACAATTTAGAAAAGGATATAAGACTTTAAAAAAGGAAACTTAGATATCTCACAGAATAATGAATGATGCTCGAATATTGTGAGAGCAAGTAATATTAATCAGGAACTTCGAAGTCTTCAAGAAAGTAGAATTAATAATTTGAAATTAATTAAGACAATCAAAGAAAAATATTTAAATAAGCACACTCAAAAACAAATATTGATGCTTAGAATGAAGAAGAAGAAATTGATGCTCGAGATATTGATACGAGATTTTTTTTTGAAAGAAGAAAGCTTGATAAGCAAAGAATCGTTGCTTGAAAAATTTCGAAATTTCAAAATTTCAGAATTTTTTTTTCACGAATTTTTTCTTTTTTCATGAATTTCAAAAGAAAAAAAATTCAAGAAGAAGAAGAACAAAAAAACAAAGATAGAGACTTGAATCTAGGAGTCAAATCTCTGATACCAAATTATGAAAACCACGGGTATATCAGACTCGAAACCCTTCAACAACTCAGAATAGAAACTCAAGAAGGCCTTTGAAATCAAGTATAAGAAAATTGACCCCAATCAAACCTTGCCGACGGAACTAAATTTATCAAACAAGGAACTTGACCCGTAACTGAACTTGTGGTTAGAAACAAAGCTATCAAGTTGATCTTTCAAGTTTTGACTTGAAGAATATTTAAATCTTCACAAAGAACCAAAGAGAAAATTCTAACAAAGAGTAACTCAAAATCTTGAATATTGATTGTATAATGCTGTAGGATTTATGCCTTTAAATATATTACAAAATATTCTAATGTAATAAGAAAGTAATTATGAAACATCTAAATATTAGAAATCTTAACAAATTAATAAAAGAACACTAGATTAAAAACAAAGGGAAATTAAGTAACCTAACAAAAGAAAACTTTGACGACATAATAAAAGGGACTTGGACCACTTTGACTATTAAATTTCATGGTTCTCCTTCCTAATTTCATGTCTGTTAGACTACGAGCCTGCAAATGGGGAGGAAACATGTGTGCGGAAGACTTAAAAGTGCAAACAACGATCGGTGCTCAGTGAACACCTTAAAAGCAGACAAGAAAACAATGCAAAACAAAGAGAAAATAGGAAAATGGCGAGAAAAGGAGAGAGATGATACCAAGCAAACTGTGAGGTGGGTAAGGTTGCAAACTCCTTCGAGAATGCCGATCGAATGCTAGGATAGCAGCTTTCGAGAACGAGATTTCGCCATCCTCTTCTTCCTTCCAGCTCCAGCTTGAGCGAGGAGAGACAGAGGCGACTAAGAGCACCCTCAAGAAATCCTAAACTTGGGGTACAATTTGGTGAAGCCTTCAGGTGCCACGCACATGCCTAATCACCGAGAGATCTGACGAGGAGCTCAAAAGAGGAGAAACTCTTCTCTGTATTTTCCAAATATTCAACGTTCTAAAACTTCTTACAAATGATCAGATGAGAGTTTAATAGACTCCCAACAATCGGTTTCATCTGCAGAAAGAAAAAACTGAAAAGCTGAAAAGAGCCGTTGGGTCGGAAAAATAGCCGTTGCAAGCTGCTGGCAGCTTCGGCGCTGTCTTCGAGTGCGCGAGCGCTGCTCTAATGCGCGCCATGATGCATTGCTTGTTGGTGTCATGTGCGCGCTGTCGTGTGCGCCAGTTCATCCTTATGCGCGCGCGGCTACGCACCTGCTTATGTGCGCTACTGTTCTCCTCGCGTGCACTCCTTGCTGACCATGGTCTCCTCCTACGCACGCCATGCGCGGCCTCCAATTTTCTTGCGCGCGCTGCTCACCTTGCGCACCCACAGCTTGCTGCTGCGCGCCTCCCGCGCCCTTTCCATGGTGTTGCGCTCCTCCTATGCTCTTTCCACGATGATGCGCACCCAGCTCCATTGATCAACCTCTTCCTTGGTCTTTTCTTCATTTTCTTGAGCCATCCCTTGAATGTTAACATTTCCAAGTTTAAACAAAATATCCTAAACAATACTAAGCCTAAAGTTTGCCAAATAATTCAAAGAAAAGGCTAAGTTTGCCCAATGCTAAAAGTTTCCTAAAAACATAAAGCAAATAAAAAAGTTTTGTTACATAATATGAAATAAAGAAAAACAAATTCCTTCTTTATTGATTTCTTTCCAAGCATGGAGAAATCTTTCACCTACAAAATTCTACAAGCCCATTAGATAGATAAAATAAACAAATACTTACCTTGCCTTGTGCTAGACGGATCGGGGTAGTAGGTATATCAATGCCCTACTCTCCTTTAAGAATTAGGAAATAAGTGGTTGCCAATTTGATAGAGAAAATGAAACTCTGCATGGATTTTGCATGTGTATGTTTTGTTGTTGTGCTTTCATCTCACTTGCCATTAAATCTTTAGGTATTTTTCAAGTATCTTCGGTCTTTCTTGCCTCTCAATCATGCTCTTCAATACTTAACAAATTTATTAATTTCAGTTCTTATTGAAAAAATATTTTTCTTGAATTTCTAGAACCAATCCATATAAGGCTTCATGCATTTTCTTCGTTCTTGATCTTGTCATTGGACCTCCAATATCTTGACATGGATATTTAACTTTGGACTTGAAGTTGATTATATCTTGATTCAATTCATTGAGGGAAGAAAGTCTCACTTCCAATGTGTAACTAATAATCCAGTTATAAAAGAAAGTAGCTATCATTCTTCTTTTTGCCTAAGCTTATTGATTACCGATAAGGTTTTTTACCTGATTTGTTAAATTCACGTTCTTTTTAATATTTTATCTTATTTATTATTTTTATATTTTATTTCATTCATTTTAATTTCTTAGATAAACTTACTCTTTTCAAAAAATTGATTAGAGATTTATTTTATTTTTCTAAAAAACTATTAGAAATTCTAAATCATAAAGAAAAAAAATATTTAAAAGGTTGTGGTGGATATTAATATTAAAAAAAGACTTTTATTTTGAAATTGAATTACTTTATTTTCTTAGAGTTTATTGTCTAGTTTTCCTTATTTTTTGTTTTGATTACGAAATAAAACTTTCGTTACACTAAATTAGTATCAGAGCATGGAATTAGACTTAATCTGATGGCTAAAAACGATTCTAGTAGAACATGAATCACCAACAACGATTGGTGGCTCGATAGGTTTAATTGATGAGACATAAATGATAAAAAATCCATTGAGGCCAAAAACTTCATTCGCAATCTCACGCAGGTTGTTACTGTGTTGGTTGCTAAAGAGAGATATGAATGTGTGAACAACGATTGAAGATCAGAGATGTTTACGGTGACAATGATGAAATTGAAGAATTATGAATAAGATAGTGATGGAGAATAGATTATTCATCTGATGAAAAAGATGATTTTTTGTGTCGGCTAAGTCTTTAGTCAAAGACTAAAATACTCATGAAATCAAGGTGAAGATAGATTTACCGAGCATCAACAGTCAATGAAAAAAGTATTAAGACTCGTGAAATCATTGTGTCTGACAACTACAAATTTATGCCTTACAATTGGCCAACCATTGCCACAATCAAAACAAAAAACCATCATCTTCAACTTGTGACAACAATCGACGACAACCATTATTAGCCTAAAAGGTAGTCATCGAGCCATAAATGGACCTTACAAATCATCGATTCATGTTATTCCATAATTGAATCATGAGATTTAAACCCTAAAATGTTGATTTACACCAAAATATAAAACATATTAGGATTTTAAAGTTAGATTCATAAAAAATCAAAACTTTGTGACGTTGTCCATGATACTGGCATTCTGTAGCAAAAATATAATTTTATTTAATAAGAATTGAAAAACAAACAATATTTATATAAAGTAACAAGATGTGATAATTCTTTTTCAAGAGTTATAAACAAGTATCATCGCCTTTAATTGAATACATCTTAGTATTGCCAGGGTGGATATTGAATCTCGATCTTTGGCCTTGCAAAGATAGACTGTCACAAGCTATGAGTTACTAGCTCGGCTTGGCTTGACTCGTTTAACTTTCGCTCGTGAGCCACAAATATTTTTTGGGAAGACTCGTTAGGCTCAACTCGTTGGGCTCGACTCATTTAACTTGTTTGGCTCGATGAGTCATATATTTTTAGGGTTGGCTCGGCACTCTTGGTCAACTTAATTGTGAATGATTGACAATTAGACATGTGTCAACCTAGTTAGTATGTGTATAATTTGTAATGATATTTATGTGATATTTTTTATTAGATCATCTCAAATAATTTTTTTCTTAAATACATTTTATTTTATATATTAATAAAGTAATTTTATTAACTAAACAACTAACTATTATATTTTGATATTATAATGATAAATAATTATTAAAACTTAAATAATTGAAATTTTTTATAATATAAATAATAGTTGTATAAATTGAAAACATTTTTGTATTTTTGGTTAATTAGACTAAGCTCGTTAATGCTCGTTTTGACGACCCGGAAGAGGGCCTAACAGAATGTCGGGTCAAGTGACCCGATCATAAGGGAAGATTCAATCACCCAGCCCAAGACTTAGTTCGCAGTGGAAGATTTGAATATTAAATCAAAAGTCAGATCCACACAGTGACTACAGATATAATAGTGCGATAAAAGAAATAACAGTTTAATAAGGTTTACAAGTCCATAACCAAAACTAATAAACTGTTACAAGCCCAACTAAAGTTAAGTTCTCACTAGAAACTCAACTAAACACTAAAATGCAAAAAGAAATAAGTAAAGCTAACAGCTCCCAAGCTCTAGCTACTCACTACTCTTGTTATTTCTTGGAAAAGAGGGGTCGTTGGTTTGAGTGACTAATAAGGTAGGAATGCTATATTAAATGCATGTAAAAATTCTTTTATCTTTTCTTTCAAAACATGATGAGATAACAAAATGATTTTCAAAACATCGTTATGTTGAAAACTCATTTTCACCATTTAAGGAAAATAGGCTTCACGAGCCAATTATGAGGTATTAAGTGAAACATTTATCATGTACATAGATGACTATACCAAAATAGGCCATCATCGTACATTTGACTTGAAAATCATCTCAGTTAAAAACAAGGGTCACTCAACCCCTCCGGCACATAAACACAGAAAGACAGCGAGTGAAGTCCAGCAACACCTCATGAGTCAGAAAGAAGAATCAAGTAACATGCGATTCGAAGATCTGGCCCCGTTACCTGGATTGTTGGTGAACAATGGTCATCTACAAAGAAACCCGTATAATCCATAATAAACAAAGAATAATACTCTGATCAGGTTTAGGGATTTGAAACTCAAGGATTGCTTCATCATTGCCTTATTACCCATTTCGTGGCGTGCATATAAGACAACTTTCACGCAGTAGAAGGTGTACCAGGATGTCCTTATGATACTTTAACATCGAGACCGTCCAAATTATCACGAAGATCCATCCTCTATCACAACAATAATAAAATCATGCATCAATGGTAAACGTGTAAATCATACATATATACACGTAAAAGACTGACGTGCTTTCAATCAAGTCCCGTCAACTTATTTTGGAGAAAATTGCTCTTATTCGACAAAGAATCTTGACAGCTCAAAGCCGGCAAAAAAGCTATGCAGACAAAAGGCGGCGAGAGCTGGAATTTGAAGTAGGTAATGAAGTTTTTCTTAAAGTGTCACCTTTCAAAGGAGTGGTGAGATTTGGAAAGAGAGGAAAGTTGAACCCCCGATTTATTAGACCATTCACTATTCTAAAGAGAGTTGGGAGAACAGCCTGCCAGTTACAACTACCAACTTCTATGGGAGGGGTACATGATGTGTTCCATGTTTCCATGTTGAAAAAGTGCATAAGAGATCCAAACCAAGTCGTGGGACAGCAGGACTTTGAGATTCATCCTACCCTTGCCTATGAAGAGAAACCAATAAAGATCTTAGATTATGCAGTAAAGGTATTGCGCAACAAAGAGGTTCCACTAGTAAAAGTCTTATGGAACAACCAGAACAGAGAGGAGGCCACTTGGGAGTGCCAGCAAGACATGATGGACCAACATCCAGAATTATTCAGGTACTGAATTTTGAGGACAAAATTCTTTTAAGGTGGGTAGATTGTAGCACCCGGTTTCAATTAAACCGAATTTAACTTATCAATTAATGATGTGCAATTTCATGGAAGAATTGGGAGAGTTATTGGTTAGGTTAATGAGTGACTAAGCAAGGGCATTTATGTAAATTTGGCAAGTTAAAAGTAGATAACCTATTTAAGGGAAGGGGTTTAGAGATTTATGCACTGTAGCCGCCACTGTTTTATCATTTATTCCTTTTCGGTGTCCAGCTCAAGCTCAGCGGAGCTCTCGACGAATCTTCCACCAGACTCTTCTTCCATCTAAGTAAGTTTTTCCCCATTTCTTATATTTTAGCAGTCTGATAACTGAGGGAGTCCAATGCGAGGGTTTCGAGGATGCTATAGATGAGTGTCAATTTCAGTTTAGTGCAGTATCAGGAATGCATTATGACCAGAGTTCTCAATTAGTTTCCTTAGGTCTCTGGTTGAATAGGACGAAGTTTAGTGAAGGTTTAATTAATGATCAGTTTATGGATTTAGGTTCGAGCTAATTCCCGGAGGAGATTTCAACCAAACCATCCAGAAGACCAGGTAAGTAAAGTATGCATGTGCCTTCGGGCCTACATCACAAAACAGTAGGGTTAAGTATTTTGGGAATGCTTTTGTATGTCATGCATCATGTTTTTGAAAGATTACGAAAATGAATTTCCATGTAAGAACGATAAGGTATGAACTGAATGTGACAGATCAGCTATTAAGGGAATTCATCCGCCCCTTAATCGAGTATATGATGTATAACATTGGGAGAATTGATCTCACTCCCAAGGGAACAGAGGGATCAGATCAACTATTAAGGGAATTCATCCGCCCCTTAATCGAGTAGAGGATGTATAACATTGGGAAAATTGATCCACTTTCCAATGGAACCGAGGGATCAGATCAACTTATGAACGTATGTGAATGCAACTGAGATTAGAAAGTAGAAATTGCATGTTTAGGAATTTTATGTTTCAGCATTTCATTTTATTACTACTTTACTTCTTAGTATTAGGCTAATAGATGAGTTTTGTGATGTAGGTGAAGAAGTGACAGCAGGTGAATCCTCTGAGTTCATTGAGGGATAGAATGGTTGGGGGAGCACACTCATGCCACGGATCTGGTACTTGAGGAGGTGGGTTAACTGATGTCAATTGGTGTGAAAGTCTAGTTGACAGTGTTTCAATTTAAAATTGTTGAGTTTTCATAACAGTAGTGATTTCAACGTTTTGAATACGTTTTTGAGTTTTCTCTTCTGATAATAGTGTTCTGTTGGAATATGGTGTTGGCACTCACTGGATTTTTAGTAATATAATGGTTTGAAATGTTTTGAATGATCTTAGTGAAGTGAGTAAATTCTTTTTGGTATTTAGAGTTGTGTTTGTATATCAAAGAGTAGATGAAATGTGGTTCTGTTCTCTATCGTTAGATGAAGTCTATCGGCAGAGGTTGAGTTGTTGTTCTGTTGTCTATCGGAAGATGTCTTCAGTGGAAGCCATCGGATGATATAGAACGAAATTTGTCGTTTAGTGATCGGTATATGTAGCTTGTTTTATCGGAAGATGTTGTTTTGTTCACTATCCGTAGACGAAGTCTATCGGTAGATGTCGGGTTATAGTTATGTGTCTATCGGAAGGTGTAGGTTTAAGTCCATCGGATGATGTCTTAGTAAACTCATCGGCAGATGCGTGCTGACGTCATCGGTAGATGTAGAAAAACTTTTGTCGTTTAGTCACCGGTGGATGTAGAACAAAGTTGATCGGATGAAAGAAATCATCTGGCTGACGTCATCGGAAGATGTAGTGTGTATTTTGTCGTTTGCGATCGGTTGAGGTTGGATAATAGATTTATCCGGTTGACGTCATCGGTAGATACAGTCTACCGAGGGATGTCCTTTGTTTTTCATTTTGCTGACGTCATCGGCAGAAGCCTCCTATTTTCTGTTTCTGCTTCTTCCGTTGACTTTATTAATCGGCGGATCCGTTTGACCCCTGTGACATCTCAAGTATTTCAACTTAAACTTCTATTTCTTATTGGCCAATTACTTCTTAATATTTCTAACGATTATTTTAGCATTGTTTTTATGGCTTTGTTTAATTCTATTTTTGCTTAAACGATTTCTGCTGCAAGTTTTAAAAAGAAATATATATACGGTTGAAATTTTTAGTCATGTACGGGCATTGTGTGACGAACCGGGTTAAGATAACTCGGGGCGTTACACAAGTCAAGGTATGTATTTATTTATTTATTTTATCTATCTAATAGACTTGTGGAATTATGTAGGTAAATTGGCTTTCCAAAGCTTGGAATGAAGAAGGAATTTGTTTTCCTTAAAATTCAACTTTTGTAACCAAGTTTTCGTTTTATTTTATTTGTAATTTAAAACCCTCATTTTTTTGGCAAACTCGTAGCATAATATTTGTCTAGGTTATATAATCATTAATGCCTTAGGAAAATGGAAGATTAAAGAGAGAACCAAGGGCTGAAGTGGCCGAACCAAGAGGAACCAATGCTGAACCGGCCAAACCAAGAGCAACAAAGCTTGAACCGGATGAACCAAGGCCAAAAGGGAGCTGGACCAAGAGCAAGAGATGTGAACCAGCTGGAGTGCCCTGCAACCAGTGAACCGAGTGCCAGCGAACCGCCAGAAACTCCAACGACTCTTTTTCTAGCCATTGTCGATGCTTTTCCTGTCGAGCTCTCTCCTCCTTCTTCTTCCTGTTCCCCTCAGTATTTAAGCTTTCTTTCTCTTCTGTAAAATGTTAGCCAGTATTATGTATTTTTGGAAAAATCATAGAAGAGTTTTTTTTCCTGTTCGGAGCGCTCTCTGCGAGCGACAGAGAGAGTTTTTCTCTTGAAGCTTCATCAGCGCGTAGCGCCTGGATGAAGCCACCCGATTGCACCCCAAGCTTGTGGCTGCTAGGGGCTGTTCTTAGTCCCTTTCTGTAACGCCCCTAATACTGTACCCATTTTTACCCGTATAAATTTTTCATTTTATTTTACACTTTAAGCGGAAACTGAATCGGAATTGAAGTCGTTAGTGTTGTTTGGAAAACCATTTAAAACATACATAAAATTGTTTAATAAAACAATTAAAACTATTTAATTAAAAACTAATTTTAATTAAAACAATCGGGAGGGCAAAACTGTCCAGCCATGAAAACAGAGGGCAGCGACCAGACGCTGCAGCATGCAGCGCCTGATCGCTGCATGCTGTGCAGCATGCAGCGCCCGATCTCTGCATGCTGTGCAGCATGCAGAGATCGATCGCTGCACACTCTGTGCAGCGATGACAGCATGCAGCGATCGATCTCTGCAGCTTGCAGAGATCGATCGCTGCACACTCTGTGCAGCGATCCACCAGCGATCATCCATTGCCTTCGATCGCCATCTCTCTTTCTCTTTTCTTCTCTTTTCTCTCTTTGTTTTCCAAGTACTCTCTGGAAACTCCAGAGAGCAAAACCACAATTTGCTCTCTGGAATCCGATTTCCAGAGAGCAATACTTCTACAGATAACAACCTAAAAATCAACTTCCATAATTTAACGCAATACTTTAAAAGTGATAAAATTTCCTAAAAACAAACGGCGTGGATAACTCTAAAAATCGAGCCTATCCGTAACAACCTGAAAACATTTCAAAACATTTCCTATAACATTCGAATAAAAGACTTAACAAAACGTTTTAAATACGATTACCAAAACATTTGAAATGTCAAAAGTAAACCTATCAACTACCAGACCAAGCATCCTAATATGTTCTATACAAATTAACATCAGCCCAAATATCACGAAAATCCCAAAATCTATACGTACTTCCCCCACGGATCAAAACGCGCCTCGACTGCCCAGCGCACTCCCACGGGCCATCATCCATCAACTGCCTCAGACATCAGAAGGAGGAACGTCGTCCTCACTTGGATCTACGTCACCTATAACGTCACCTACACCATACAGACATCTATGAGATAATGAAATCTCAGTAAGCTTCGTAAATGCAGATGCATGCGTGCGTATGCCATTCAGAAAACATGCAGATTCAGATTCAGATACAGATTCATTACGTCGTAGACAGACAGATTGTCACCGAGATCGCAACCCACTAACCGGAGAGAGCCCATCTTGCGGTCGGACTACTCTTTCCAGCTAGAGGAGGGGGGTACACGCTTGCAACACGCACAGCCGTGCCTGAGCCCCACCTCGCGTGACCAGATACAGACAGATTACGTTCATTCATTACAGAGGTTCATTTTCTTTTCTTAAAACACGTGCGAAAATTCATTTTCATGACATTTGAAATACGTGATGCATGAACAGATATGAGCATAATATAAACATACAACAAACAGGCACATGTATACCATCAAGACTGTAAATGAAATAACCTACAAAACGTTTAAACCTAACTACCCAACCAAAGCAATTAAAACAAACGATCCTTTGACATCCTCGACGCGACATCGAAATACGGTGTAGGCCAATCGGCCAGAGTAAGTCACGAGAACTTACCTTGAGCGCACAGATTCTCGAGCTTCGTCCAAGAGAGTCGTTCACCTAAGCAATTCGAAGCGTTTATCATTAAAACGAATTTAAACTTCTAAACGTCCAAATTCAACGAAACCTTAACTAAGGAATTCCTTAAAACTTCTAACTCATCAAATCGAGATACTTAAACGACTAATTCATGCTCGATGGTTCAAAATTACAATTAACGAACTTTTCCAAAAATTCCTAATTTTTTAACCTTTTCACGATTTGATTTAACTTCGTCCAATAACGTCAAATACGTGCAATATATACTTAATCAAGGCTAACCTATTAATTACGAACCCTAATTCGCGTTTTTAACGAAAATAAACCGAAACCCTAAACGGAAACCTAACGCTAAACCGGTCCGAAAACTGAAAACCGAAGCTCTAGAATTATAGATTCGTACCTAGGATAGCGATTGGAGAAGAAATCACGAAGAACAGAGGAGAAACGGAGAAGAACGGAGGTCGGAATGTTGAGGAATCGTCGGCGGCCGAGAGAGAATTAGCTCTCTGTCGATTTCGTGAAACAGAGAAGAAGAAGAAGTGAGGGAGAAGAAAAGAATTTGATTTTTTTAATAGAAATTTCCTTTGCAAATTACCATTTTGCCCTTAGCACTTAATTCTATTTTGTTTCGTCCTTCGGTTCGTTAATCGTCCAACTATTCGGGTTCACCAACTCTCCTTATTTCACCAACAAGTCCAACTTATTATTTAGGATTTAATAAAACTGTCCGCTTGCAATTTGGACCTCGTTTGCTATTTTTACGAGAACGTCTTTTACATTACGAGGAATGTATTTACTCGAAATATAACGTTTAATCTCCAAAAATTCCCATAATTTCCTTAAAATTCCTATTAATAGTTAGAATCATAATGACGCTTTCCGTTTGCGAAACTGATTTGATTAGACATATTTACGAAAATGCCATCCAATAATATAATAATAGTATTCTTAAAAATCCATACGAGCCGGATATTACATTCTACCCTCCTTATTTAGAATTTTGCCCACAGAATTAAATTATACAAACAAATCAGGATACTTAGTCATCATATCCTGCTGTCGCTCCCACGTAGCTTCCTCCACCTCGTGGTTCCGCCACAAAACTTTGACCAGCGGAATCTCTTTGTTGCGCAAAATCTTGATAAAAGTCTCCAAAATACGTACTGGCCTCACCTCATAGCTCAAGGTAGGCTGTACCTCGATCTCTATAGTCTCCACGATATGCGACGGATCGCGCAAGCACTTCCGAAGCACATATACATGAAATACGTCGTGGATACCCTCCATAGAAGCCGGAAGCTGCAATCTGTATGCCAACTTCCCGATCCTCTTCAGAATAGGAAAGGGCCCCACATAACGAGGGTTCAACTTACCCCTCCTTCCAAATCTCGCTACGCCTTTGAACGGAGAAACTTTCAAATAGACCTCATCGCCTTCCTCGAACTCCAGCTCTCTCCGTCTGGTGTCAGCATAGCTCTTCTGCCTGCTCTGTGCTACCTCTATACGCTGTCGAATGATGGCAATCTTCTCTGCCGTCTGCTGTAGAATCTCAGGACCAACGATGCTGGCCTCGCCAACCTCGTCCCAATACAACGGAGATCTACACTTTCGACCATACAGCGCCTCATATGGAGCCATGCCAATAGTAGCCTGGAAGCTGTTATTATAAGAGAACTCGATCAGTGGCAAATACCTGCTCCACAATCCCTGAAACTCCAGCACACATGCTTTGAGGAAATCCTCCAGAATCTGATTCGTCCTCTCTGTCTGTCCATCAATCTGAGGATGAAATGCGGTGCTGAAATTAAGCTGAGTCCCCATAGCTTTGTGCAAACTCTTCCAGAACTTCGAGGTAAATCTCGGATCTCGATCTGAGACAATAGAAGCTGGCACGCCATGCAGTCTGACAATCTCCTGCACATAGAGCTCTGCGAGCTGATCCATAGACGATGCCATCTTCACGGATAAGAAGTGGGCCGACTTTGTCAATCGGTCCACAATCACCCATACGCCATCATGGCCCTTCGTCGTCCTCGGGAGCCCCACAATAAAGTCCATAGAGATCTGCTCCCACTTCCACTCCGGAATCGGCAGTGGTAATAACGTTCCGGCCGGTCTCTGGTGCTCTGCCTTCACCTGTTGACATACCAAACAAGTCTCAACATACTTGGCAACCTCCCTCTTCGTGTTCGGCCACCAGAAATGTCGCTTCAAATCCCGGTACATCTTGGTACTTCCCGGGTGCACAGAATATGCCGAAGAATGTGCCTCGGCCAATATCTCCCTCTTCAGATCCTCGTCGCTCGGCACGTACCACCTATGCCTGAACTTCAGAATACCATCATCTGATAAGTGGAAATCCGACGAGTCACCCAGCGTCATACTCGATCGAAGCTCCATACACTCCGTATCACTCTGCTGAGCCTCTCGTATACAATCTAGAATGGTCGGCCTGAGAGAAGTGTTGGCGAGCATACTGGACAACTCAGCAACTATCTCCACGTCAAACCTCTCTATCTCAGATCGCAGCGTAACTGACATCGCTGCTAATGAAGGCTGACTCGCAGAAGGCACTCTACTCAAGGCATCAGCAACCTTGTTCGCCTTCCCCGGATGGTACTTGATATCAAAATCATAATCTTTGACGAACTCGAGCCATCGTCTCTGTCGCATATTCAGTTCCTTCTGCGTAAATAAGTACTTCAGGCTCTTGTGGTCAGAAAATATCTCGCACTGCTGCCCATATAAATAATGTCTCCATATTGTGACGACCCCAACCCCGTAGGGCCGCCACGGACTTGCCGTGACATAACTATTACCTAAGCCCTCGTATTTTCTCATAAACTTTTTCTTTTTCACTCGACACTATAAAATAAACCGAACCTAGACAATTGACCCACCTCTAACAACCTTTATGGACTAACTTTGACTTAAACATTAAACATTTGAGCGTAAAACATTTCGACTTTTAAAACATTTAAAACTAGACTCAAAACTATTAATAACTTAAAACAAATAAAACATTTAAAACAATTAAAGTAAGATCAATTAAAACACGACACTAATATAACCTATACTCAAGAAAACAAACTGCGTGGATCGCTCTAAAAATCGAGCGCATCCATACCTGTTTTAAAATGACCAAACATTTAAAAATGCCCAAACAGTTCCAGTATATTCTCCAAAATAAAGACTTCACATTCTAAACAATCTACTACCACTACGTATACATCAAAGCTCGACTATTCATGCATTTTCTATCAAAGCATCTAATCCATATACTTAAACATTTTCATACATATACATCAACACTCGACTTATCATACAATTTTCTATCAAAACCTCTAATCCATATACTTAAACATTTTCATAAACAAACCGACACGTAGACCTACTAACCAACAAGGCTAACTCACATCCATTCGACATACATCACTCAAACCATCGGATCTTCAAGCCAAAACACACCCCGTCGCCACGAGCACCATCCGTCGACCACCTATTCTTTGTCATCGAGTTCACACCTGTCACCTACATCATACAACAACTACATTAAGCCTAATGCTTAGTAAGGAGCGTACTAAACATAACTTTACATACATGCATGACATTTGTAAAACAGTTTCATTTCGTAAAAACCTTTTTCTTGTTCCATAAAAACATAGTCCCGTGAAAACATAGTCCCGTGAAAACATAGTCCCGTGAAAATCAATCATCATTCATATAGTCCCGTGAGAATCATTCATATAGTCCCGTGAGAATCATTCATCATTCATATAGTCCCGTGAGAATCATTCATCATTCATATAGTCCCGTGAAAACATACATCGTTCATTTAACTTTTCATAAAAACATGTTCATAAACCGTTCGTATGCACTTTAAGAAAACATGATACATGAGGAGACATACACGTAAGGAAGAACCTATCACATGAGCACTACAACATAACTAAGGCACTACTTAACTATCACTCTTTCCTTAACTACCCGTCTTCCACCAACCTCTACAATCACTCTCATAAAAAACAATCAACATTATCCACATTGTACGACGTAGGGCCTTAGTGGCGGAAAGCCTAACGCTCACTTACCTGGCGTCCGTAGCAAGCCGAGCACCGTCCAAAAGCCGTGTCCACCTAAAGCATTTCACAATTAAGAACATTAAAATCGATCCTAATTAAACTAATTTCAAACTTGAACTAATCTCCTAATTTAGGAAATTCTTTCCTAAAATTTCCATTTTCTCATTCGGGCATAACTAAACTCTCATTTTTGTGAAAACATCTTAAACTACTATTTCTAGCCTAATCCAATTAAAACCTAATTAAATGGCAACTAATTTGGGTCCGGTAAAAAAACCAACCCGAAACTCAAATGTGCGTAACTTTTACGTCGGTTATCAAAATCAAACGATTCCAGCGGCCACGTACTCCTCTAATAACCTATTTTAATCTGCCAAAAGGAATTTTAAAACAAATGACCGGAGCTAGGTCAATTTAGGCAAAACCCGAATCTGCCCCTTTTTCCCAAAATTCCCCTTTTTTGATTTTTCATCAAATTCTATCAATTTCTTCACCAATCGACCATATATACACTCAATTAGAATAAACTAATAAAAAATCGAAGTTCCATTAAGCAAAACCCGAGTGCCCTAAATCCGGCTTCACTGTTTTCAGCTCACATTGAGCTCAACACAGTCAATGAACAATAGTCGGCCCTAGGGTTGGCAAACCCACGCCGGAAGTGACCGAAAACGGCCGGCGATCGGAGCTCAATCGAGCTCGCCACCGCCAGCCCCAAACCGAGCCGAAAAAGAGGGAGAAAACCGAGCCATACCATCGGTTTAGTGCGCGAAGTCGGCCGGACCATGCTCGCCGCCGTCGTCTGGCTGGAGGGCGTCGGAAAACGCCGGTGGTGGCCGTCGATCGCGCTCCCTCGTCTCCCCTGCTCGCTGCCCTCCTTCGCCATTCTGTTGTTTGATTTTTATTATTAATAAAATTAATAATAAAAATAATAATAATTATAATAAACTAAAACTATTTTTTTAATTAGTCGATCGATTCGGTTTCTCTGCAATTTTCTTATTTCTCCAAATATTCAAATTTAATCTTAGAGTTCTAACAAAACTCACCGTTCACAAAACGGACTTATTTTCCTATTTTTACGATTTAACATACTAAAAGGTTAAAACGGGAACTCTAACATTACTCTTCTCGATTTGTGTTTCTAAAATTTCACTTATTCTTCTACAAATTCCCGTAAATTTCTAGGGTCCTAATAAAACTATCCGCTCGCAAAACGGACCTAATTTACTTATTTACCAAAATAACCTTGGAGCGGAAACCCGAAAACTCGGGTGTTACATATATCTTCAGTGCGAAGATCACAGCTGCTAACTCAAGGTCGTGCGTAGGGTAATTCTGCTCGTACGGCTTCAACTGCCGAGAAGCATAAGAAATAACTCTCCCCTCCTGCATCAATACACAACCGAGTCCCACTCCAGACGCATCGCAGTAAATACTGAATCTGACACCCTCAACAGGTAACGCCAGTACTGGAGCGGTGGTCAATCTCTGCTTTAACTCCATAAAACTATCATCACAAGCAAGCGACCAAATAAACTTCTCGTTCTTCCGAGTCAATCGTGTAAGCGGAAGTGCGATCTTCGAGAATCCCTCAATAAACTTTCGATAATAACCAGCCAATCCGATAAATCCACGCACCTCACGTACGTTCTTCGGCTGTGGCCAATCTCTGACCACCTGAATCTTGCTCGGATCCACAGAAACTCCATCCTGTGATACAATATGGCCAAGGAAGCTCACTCTGTCAAGCCAGAACTCGCACTTCGAAAACTTTGGATACAGCTGATGCTGACATAGGGTCCTCAGAACAATCCTCAGATGCTCTTCGTGTTCTTCCTTCGTCTTAGAGTAGATCAATATGTCGTCGATGAAAACCACCACGAACTTGTTCAGATACTCCTTGAAGACACGGTTCATCAGGTCCATAAATGCTGTAGGGGTATTAGTAAGTCCAAAAGACATGACAAGGAACTCATAATGCCCATACCTCGTTCGGAATGCCGTCTTCGGTATATCATCCATCCGGACCTTCAGTTGATTGTAACCCGAGCGTAGATCAATCCTGGAGAATACTCGGGCACCCTGTAGCTGGTCAAACAAATCATCGATACGAGGTAGCGGATACTTATTCTTCACTGTGAGCTTATTCAGCTCCCTGTAATCAATACACATCCTGAGGGTCCCGTCCTTCTTCTTGACAAATAAAACGGGCGCACCCCAAGGAGAAACACTGGGTCGAATGAAACCCTTCTCCAACAACTCGTCAAGCTGAATCCTCAGCTCTCTCAACTCAGCTGGTGCCAATCGATACGGGTTTTTAAACCTCAGTGCAGAGTTAGGATACACATCAATAGTGAACTCAATCTCCCGGTTTGGTGGTAAACCGGGAAGATCATCTAGAAAGATCCCAGAGAACTCTCTGAAAATAGGAATATCGCTCGGCTTTTCTCCGCTGAGCAACTGACAATCAAAGACAGAGGCCAAATAAATAGAGCACGCACCTTTGAACTGCTCGTTGACCATCATGGAATAAGAGATAGGCGAGCTACTCAATCTGCTCATCGCCTGATAAGAAAACTCAGCTTTACCCGGAGGTCGAAAGGTGACAATCCCAGATCGACAGTCGATGGTGGCGAAGTGCTGTGATAGCCAATCCATCCCTAAAATGAGATCATAGTGCTCGATGCCCATAACAATGAGGCGAGCATAGAGGGTACGATCCCCAATCGAGACAATATTGCCCTGGACTACGCGACCGGACTGCATACGTTCTCCTAAAGGTAGCATCACACAATACTCGCATTCTGCTAACTCAGGTGCAAGCCCCAATCTTGACACACAAGCGGTGGAAACAAAAGAATGTGTAGCCCCCGTGTCTAATAAGGAAAATACAGGAACGCCAGTAATCAATATAGTACCTGCAATCACGGCAGGCTGAGCCTCATCATCAACGTCTCCTGGCTCAATAAATGCAAAGATCCTCGGCGTAACTCTCCTCTGATCTCCGCCTAACTGATCTCGGCCCTGCTGCGGACAATCTCTGACAAAGTGGCCGATATCTCCACATCTATAACATTTGTTTGTGCCAACTCGGCACTCGCCACTATGCTCCTTCTGGCACTTGGAGCACCATGGCATCTGAGGAGCCCCCTGTACTTGCTTTCCCTTGCCTCTATCGTTATCTCCCTCAAGAGGTCTTTTCACACCCCTCGGCTGCTGCTGAGGCTGTGCTCTAGGCTGCCATCCTCGGTTCTGCGACTGAGGACGGATCTCTCGGAAGAAGCCCTTCGCTGGCTCCCTCGGTCTAACACAAGTGGCTCTGGCAGCCTCGATATCCAGAGCTCTAGCTGTAATGTAAGAAAAGGGTACATCAATAATACCTGAGAACACCACGTGCATCCAGATCTCTGGATTAAGTCCCTCCATAAACTGGTGCACCTTCTCCTCATTGTCGCTGACAAGGCGCGGTGCAAATCGCGATAAGGCCTCAAACCTCCGAATATAATCTGCAACTGAACCAGTCTGCTTCAGCTGCGTGAACTCATTCCTCTTGGCCACTCTCACTGTGCGGCTGAAATACTTATCGAAGAATAAAAATTTGAACCGATCCCAAGTCATAACTGATACATCTGTAGTCGACTTGATCGAGTCCCACCAGAAACGGGCGTCTAACGCCAAGTGAAAAGTGGCGTAAGCCACCTTACTCCCATTCCCAACCTCTGCATAGCCTAACATATCCTCCATAACTCGGATCCATTCCTCGGCACGTGTCGGATCTGATGACTGGCCATCAAATACTGGAGGCCGTAGGCCTTGAAACCTCTGCATACCCTGATTACTGGGGACTACCAGCTCCTGAGCTCTCTGATTCTCTCGCTGGTTCTCTCGATTCACTAAGTCTGTAATTTGTTGCGCTTGCCGGTCCATATGCTGAGACTGGCGATCTAACAACTCTGTAAGTCGATCCATCGCGTCATCTCTAGGATCCCTTCCTCGAACCATATTTATAAAACTCCTATAAAATTTAAAACAAGTAATCTCTAAGAAACAAAATCAAACAAAGGTACAAACAGACTTACAGTTGATGAAGGATGTCCGCGTAGTGGCTGTGCAGTCGAGCAGTCTATAGAATCGATTTTAAAACCCGGGGGCTCTGATACCATAACTGTAACGCCCCTAATACTGTACCCATTTTTACCCGTATAAATTTTTCATTTTATTTTACACTTTAAGCGGAAACTGAATCGGAATTGAAGTCGTTAGTGTTGTTTGGAAAACCATTTAAAACATACATAAAATTGTTTAATAAAACAATTAAAACTATTTAATTAAAAACTAATTTTAATTAAAACAATCGGGAGGCCAAAGCTGTCCAGCCATGAAAACAGAGGGCAGCGACCAGACGCTGCAGCATGCAGTGACTGATCGCTGCATGCTGTGCAGCATGCAGAGATCGATCGCTGCACACTCTGTGCAGCGATCACAGCATGCAGCGATCGATCTCTGCGTGCAGCGATCCACCAGCGATCCTCCATTGCCTTCGATCGCCATCTCTCTTTCTCTTCTCTTCTCTTTTCTCTCTTTGTTTTCCAAGTACTCTCTGGAAACTCCAGAGAGCAAAACCACAATTTGCTCTCTGGAATCCGATTTCCAGAGAGCAATACTTCTACAGATAACAACCTAAAAATCAACTTCCATAATTTAACGCAATACTTTAAAAGTGATAAAATTTCCTAAAACAACGGCGTGGATAGCTCTAAAAATCGAGCCTATCCTACCACCGGAAACATTTAAAAAAAAAAAAAAAAAAAAAAAAAAAAAAAAAAAAAAAAAAAAAAAAAAAAAAAAAAAAAAAAAAAAAAAAAAAAAAAAAAAAAAAAAAAAAAAAAAAAAAAAAAAAAAAAAAAAAAAAAAAAAAAAAAAAAAAAAAAAAAAAAAAAAAAAAAAAAAAAAAAAAAAAAAAAAAAAAAAAAAAAAAAAAAAAAAAAAAAAAAAAAAAAAAAAAAAAAAAAAAAAAAAAAAAAAAAAAAAAAAAAAAAAAAAAAAAAAAAAAAAAAAAAAAAAAAAAAAAAAAAAAAAAAAAAAAAAAAAAAAAAAAAAAAAAAAAAAAAAAAAAAAAAAAAAAAAAAAAAAAAAAAAAAAAAAAAAAAAAAAAAAAAAAAAAAAAAAAAAAAAAAAAAAAAAAAAAAAAAAAAAAAAAAAAAAAAAAAAAAAAAAAAAAAAAAAAAAAAAAAAAAAAAAAAAAAAAAAAAAAAAAAAAAAAAAAAAAAAAAAAAAAAAAAAAAAAAAAAAAAAAAAAAAAAAAAAAAAAAAAAAAAAAAAAAAAAAAAAAAAAAAAAAAAAAAAAAAAAAAAAAAAAAAAAAAAAAAAAAAAAAAAAAAAAAAAAAAAAAAAAAAAAAAAAAAAAAAAAAAAAAAAAAAAAAAAAAAAAAAAAAAAAAAAAAAAAAAAAAAAAAAAAAAAAAAAAAAAAAAAAAAAAAAAAAAAAAAAAAAAAAAAAAAAAAAAAAAAAAAAAAAAAAAAAAAAAAAAAAAAAAAAAAAAAAAAAAAAAAAAAAAAAAAAAAAAAAAAAAAAAAAAAAAAAAAAAAAAAAAAAAAAAAAAAAAAAAAAAAAAAAAAAAAAAAAAAAAAAAAAAAAAAAAAAAAAAAAAAAAAAAAAAAAAAAAAAAAAAAAAAAAAAAAAAAAAAAAAAAAAAAAAAAAAAAAAAAAAAAAAAAAAAAAAAAAAAAAAAAAAAAAAAAAAAAAAAAAAAAAAAAAAAAAAAAAAAAAAAAAAAAAAAAAAAAAAAAAAAAAAAAAAAAAAAAAAAAAAAAAAAAAAAAAAAAAAAAAAAAAAAAAAAAAAAAAAAAAAAAAAAAAAAAAAAAAAAAAAAAAAAAAAAAAAAAAAAAAAAAAAAAAAAAAAAAAAAAAAAAAAAAAAAAAAAAAAAAAAAAAAAAAAAAAAAAAAAAAAAAAAAAAAAAAAAAAAAAAAAAAAAAAAAAAAAAAAAAAAAAAAAAAAAAAAAAAAAAAAAAAAAAAAAAAAAAAAAAAAAAAAAAAAAAAAAAAAAAAAAAAAAAAAAAAAAAAAAAAAAAAAAAAAAAAAAAAAAAAAAAAAAAAAAAAAAAAAAAAAAAAAAAAAAAAAAAAAAAAAAAAAAAAAAAAAAAAAAAAAAAAAAAAAAAAAAAAAAAAAAAAAAAAAAAAAAAAAAAAAAAAAAAAAAAAAAAAAAAAAAAAAAAAAAAAAAAAAAAAAAAAAAAAAAAAAAAAAAAAAAAAAAAAAAAAAAAAAAAAAAAAAAAAAAAAAAAAAAAAAAAAAAAAAAAAAAAAAAAAAAAAAAAAAAAAAAAAAAAAAAAAAAAAAAAAAAAAAAAAAAAAAAAAAAAAAAAAAAAAAAAAAAAAAAAAAAAAAAAAAAAAAAAAAAAAAAAAAAAAAAAAAAAAAAAAAAAAAAAAAAAAAAAAAAAAAAAAAAAAAAAAAAAAAAAAAAAAAAAAAAAAAAAAAAAAAAAAAAAAAAAAAAAAAAAAAAAAAAAAAAAAAAAAAAAACCTAACTACCCAACCAAAGCAATTAAAACAAACGATCCTTTGCATCCGCGACGCGACATCGAATACGGTGTAGGCCAATCGGCCCAGAGTCAGTCACTAGAACTTACCTTGTGACAACGATTCTCAGCTTCGTCCCAAGGAGTCGTTCACGCTAAGCAATTCAAGCGTTATCGTTAAACCTTTAAACTTCTAAACGTCCAAATTCAACGACCTTAACTACGGAATTCCTTAAAACTTCTAATCTCATCCACTCGAATACTTAAACGACTACTTCATGCTCGATTTTCGAAATTACAATTACGAACTTTCCAAAATCAATTTTTTAAACCTTTTCACTTTTGATTACTTCGTCAATACGTCAAATACGGGCAATATCTACTTAATCAAGTCTAACCTATTAATTACGAACCCGAATTCCGCGTTTTTAACGAAATAACGAACCACTACAACGGAACCTAACGCTAAACTGGTCCGAAAACTGAAAACCGAGTTAGAGAAGTAATAGTTCGTACTAGATAGCGATTTGGAGAGAAATCACTAAGAACGGTAGGAGAACCGGAGAAGAACCGGCGGCGGAATGTTGGGACGTCGGCGGACCGAGAGAGAATTAGCCTTTGTCGATTCCGTGAACAGAGAAAAAGAAGAGTGGTGGTGAAGAAAAGAATTTGATTTTTTTATAGAAATTTCCTTGCAAATTACCATTTTGCCCTTAAGCCTTAATTCTATTTTGTTTCTTCCTTCGGTTCGTTATCGTCCACTATTATCGGGTTCACCACTCTCCTATTTCAACCAACAAGTTCCAACTTATTATTAGGATTTAATAAAACTGTCTGTTTGCAATTTGGACCTCGTTTGCTATTTTTACGAGAACTTCTTTTATCATTACGCAGGAAGGTATTACCGAATATAACGTTTTATCTCCGAAAATTTCCCATAATTTTCCTTAAAATTCCTATTATAGTTAGGATCGTAATGACGCTTCCGTTTGCGAAACTGATTTGATTAGACCTATTGACGAAAATGCATCCAATAAATATAATAATAGTAGTCTTAAAACTCCGTTACGAGCCGGATATTACACTTTCTTTCTCTGCCAGCCATGCAAGCAAGGAAGAAAGGGGCGACCGCCATAGTTCCCGCCGCCGATACTCCTCCGCGGCACAACGAAGGATTTCTCTCACCTGAAACACAACGGAGTCGTTTCTGGGTCAGTTTCGGGCCTCCTCATTTTCGCACCGTTTTCAGAGCAGCTTTTTTTTTTTTTTTTTTTTTTTTTTTTTTTTTTTTTTTTTTTTTTTTTTTTTTTTTTTTTTTTTTTTTTTTTTTTTTTTTTTTTTTTTTTTTTTTTTTTTTTTTTTTTTTTTTTTTTTTTTTTTTTTTTTTTTTTTTTTTTTTTTTTTTTTTTTTTTTTTTTTTTTTTTTTTTTTTTTTTTTTTTTTTTTTTTTTTTTTTTTTTTTTTTTTTTTTTTTTTTTTTTTTTTTTTTTTTTTTTTTTTTTTTTTTTTTTTTTTTTTTTTTTTTTTTTTTTTTTTTTTTTTTTTTTTTTTTTTTTTTTTTTTTTTTTTTTTTTTTTTTTTTTTTTTTTTTTTTTTTTTTTTTTTTTTTTTTTTTTTTTTTTTTTTTTTTTTTTTTTTTTTTTTTTTTTTTTTTTTTTTTTTTTTTTTTTTTTTTTTTTTTTTTTTTTTTTTTTTTTTTTTTTTTTTTTTTTTTTTTTTTTTTTTTTTTTTTTTTTTTTTTTTTTTTTTTTTTTTTTTTTTTTTTTTTTTTTTTTTTTTTTTTTTTTTTTTTTTTTTTTTTTTTTTTTTTTTTTTTTTTTTTTTTTTTTTTTTTTTTTTTTTTTTTTTTTTTTTTTTTTTTTTTTTTTTTTTTTTTTTTTTTTTTTTTTTTTTTTTTTTTTTTTTTTTTTTTTTTTTTTTTTTTTTTTTTTTTTTTTTTTTTTTTTTTTTTTTTTTTTTTTTTTTTTTTTTTTTTTTTTTTTTTTTTTTTTTTTTTTTTTTTTTTTTTTTTTTTTTTTTTTTTTTTTTTTTTTTTTTTTTTTTTTTTTTTTTTTTTTTTTTTTTTTTTTTTTTTTTTTTTTTTTTTTTTTTTTTTTTTTTTTTTTTTTTTTTTTTTTTTTTTTTTTTTTTTTTTTTTTTTTTTTTTTTTTTTTTTTTTTTTTTTTTTTTTTTTTTTTTTTTTTTTTTTTTTTTTTTTTTTTTTTTTTTTTTTTTTTTTTTTTTTTTTTTTTTTTTTTTTTTTTTTTTTTTTTTTTTTTTTTTTTTTTTTTTTTTTTTTTTTTTTTTTTTTTTTTTTTTTTTTTTTTTTTTTTTTTTTTTTTTTTTTTTTTTTTTTGGGGTAACGAGCACCAATCCATGGTTTTTTTTATCTTAATCTTGCCGCATCCTATTTTTGCTCCATTTTCCAGCCCGTGCTTATCACGCCTCCCTCATTTTTGGTGGAAGAAGGACCACCTTGAAAAGGACTTTTAGAAGAGAAAGAGCATTGTCAAAATGGAAAAACAAGTCTGACTTGGCCATGTGGTTGGCCAAATGCATCCTCTTTTGGCCTTCATCTTCAGCCATCTTTGGACCACGATTTGTAGCCCTAATTTGCTGAAGGTAGGATATTTAACCATCCTTACACCTCTTCAGCTCAGTTTTTGTTGATGGAAACGCAGGGGCATGGATTTCGAGTTCCTTCTTTCAGTTGGTGAGTAATATCCGAGAATGAGAGTTGAGTGAATGTTTGGTTTTCACTTGTTGTGAGCCAATGTGGTTTCTTCTTATTGCAACCTTCTTCCTTTTTCTTCTTAGGATGGAAAATAAAGGCAAGGTTGTAGAAAACTCTCATTCAAGGTTGTTGGAGCGCACTCATGATAAGAAGAAGACAAGGCTGAAAAGGTCACCTTATAGCCACTTCGACCAGCTATGATCAATCCTCGATAGCTTTTCAAATCCTCCTATCAACCTCCTGAAACTTTTCAGAGTACTTTCCACATCCCCATAAATACCATTTAAAATTTCAAGTCATTTGGGTTGTCTCGTGAAAGGTAGCAACCTTGAAATTGATTTTTTTGGAAACGAAAATAGGATAGCAACCGAACATTTTTAGTGTTTGTTTGTGCCTAACTTTTGATCCTCACGGCTTTAGTTCTGAAATTTTTAGGAGTCAATTCATATATAATTTTGGAACTCTATGTGAAAGTTTCATTCAATGTTATTAGAAAAGATCTTATGTTTTCATTTGGAGTCTCCCTCTTTTTTTTTTTTTTTTTTTTTTTTTTTTTTTTTTTTTTTTTTTTTTTTTTTTTTTTTTTTTTTTTTTTTTTTTTTTTTTTTTTTTTTTTTTTTTTTTTTTTTTTTTTTTTTTTTTTTTTTTTTTTTTTTTTTTTTTTTTTTTTTTTTTTTTTTTTTTTTTTTTTTTTTTTTTTTTTTTTTTTTTTTTTTTTTTTTTTTTTTTTTTTTTTTTTTTTTTTTTTTTTTTTTTTTTTTTTTTTTTTTTTTTTTTTTTTTTTTTTTTTTTTTTTTTTTTTTTTTTTTTTTTTTTTTTTTTTTTTTTTTTTTTTTTTTTTTTTTTTTTTTTTTTTTTTTTTTTTTTTTTTTTTTTTTTTTTTTTTTTTTTTTTTTTTTTTTTTTTTTTTTTTTTTTTTTTTTTTTTTTTTTTTTTTTTTTTTTTTTTTTTTTTTTTTTTTTTTTTTTTTTTTTTTTTTTTTTTTTTTTTTTTTTTTTTTTTTTTTTTTTTTTTTTTTTTTTTTTTTTTTTTTTTTTTTTTTTTTTTTTTTTTTTTTTTTTTTTTTTTTTTTTTTTTTTTTTTTTTTTTTTTTTTTTTTTTTTTTTTTTTTTTTTTTTTTTTTTTTTTTTTTTTTTTTTTTTTTTTTTTTTTTTTTTTTTTTTTTTTTTTTTTTTTTTTTTTTTTTTTTTTTTTTTTTTTTTTTTTTTTTTTTTTTTTTTTTTTTTTTTTTTTTTTTTTTTTTTTTTTTTTTTTTTTTTTTTTTTTTTTTTTTTTTTTTTTTTTTTTTTTTTTTTTTTTTTTTTTTTTTTTTTTTTTTTTTTTTTTTTTTTTTTTTTTTTTTTTTTTTTTTTTTTTTTTTTTTTTTTTTTTTTTTTTTTTTTTTTTTTTTTTTTTTTTTTTTTTTTTTTTTTTTTTTTTTTTTTTTTTTTTTTTTTTTTTTTTTTTTTTTTTTTTTTTTTTTTTTTTTTTTTTTTTTTTTTTTTTTTTTTTTTTTTTTTTTTTTTTTTTTTTTTTTTTTTTTTTTTTTTTTTTTTTTTTTTTTTTTTTTTTTTTTTTTTTTTTTTTTTTTTTTTTTTTTTTTTTTTTTTTTTTTTTTTTTTTTTTTTTTTTTTTTTTTTTTTTTTTTTTTTTTTTTTTTTTTTTTTTTTTTTTTTTTTTTTTTTTTTTTTTTTTTTTTTTTTTTTTTTTTTTTTTTTTTTTTTTTTTTTTTTTTTTTTTTTTTTTTTTTTTTTTTTTTTTTTTTTTTTTTTTTTTTTTTTTTTTTTTTTTTTTTTTTTTTTTTTTTTTTTTTTTTTTTTTTTTTTTTTTTTTTTTTTTTTTTTTTTTTTTTGCAACCGATGATGTGAGAAAAAAGTCGACCAAAGGTTTACCCAAAACATTATGATATGAGGAATTTTTAATCACGTGCGAGGCCGGGTAGCAACCAAATTTGAGCCCTGAAAACTTATCCATTCCACCCCTTGATGGTTCATGCAATATGTTCTTGTATTGGTTGGAAAAAGTGAGTTGATTTTTGAATATTATGATTTTTCTGAGAAAAGAAAGATTGCACTAGCTTCTGTGAGTTGCACCGGGTATGCTAGTTGGTGGTGGGAGCAAATTATGAGAGAGAGAAGATTAGAGGGCAAGGGTGCAATGGGCACTTGGTGTAATATCCGGCTTGTACGGAATTTTAGATTTAATATATTATATTGATATAATATATTATATGTGGCATTTTTAGAAATTATGTCAAATCAAGTCGGTTTCGCAAACGGAAAGCTTTATTGCAATCCTAACGATTAATAGGAATTTTAAGAATATTACGAGAATTTTCGGAATAGTGACACAATATTCCGAGTAACTATGTTTCTCATAATGTAATGGATGTTTTATTAAAAATAGCAAACGAGGTCCAAATTGTGAACAGACAGTTTTAATAAAGCCCTGGTAATGAATAGAAGTTATGGGCAAAATATGGAGTTTTCGAGAATCCGAATCGAAGGACGATTAACGAAACGAAGGACGAAACAAATAGATTTAAGTAAGAAGGGCAAAATGGTAATTTGCAAATCCATTTTATTAAATAACACAAAATCACTCATTTCTCCCTCACTTTCTCTCTTCTCTCTTTTCTCTCTGGAACGCACGAACAGAGAGGAGAAACTCCTCTGGCCGCCGACGATCCTTCCCCGTTCCGACTCCGTTCAACCTCCGTTCTTCCTCCGTCCTTCACGTTTTCTTCTCCTCTCGCTACCCTCGGTATGTAGCTTTAGTCTTCGGTCGTTTATTTCGAGTTTTGGTTCGATTTAGGGTTAGGGTTTAAATTAGGTTTTCCGTCAAAAACGCGATTTAGGCTTCGTAATTAATAGGTTAGCTATAATTACGTATATATTGAACGTATTGAACGTTATTGGACGAAGAAAAGTCGATTTGCGAAAAAGTTATAAATTGGTAAAATTTCGGGTTTTAGGGAAAACTCGTTATTTGAGAATTTGGATAATCGAGCTTTAATTAACGTTCGAAATGCTCTAATTAGCTAAGTGGAGAATTTGGAGAATTCGCTAGTTAAGGATTTTGTAATTTGGACGTTTATAGTTTAAATCGGTTCTAACTATGAATATCGTGTTTTCTCTCAGACACACGACTCTCGTGGACGAAGCCAGTGATTCAGTGCGCTCCAGGTAAGTTTTCGTGACTTACTTGACCCAAAGGTCTACACCATACTCTGTCGTCATCTCGAGAATACTCGAGGAATCGTTTGTTTTACGTTATTCTGGTTGGGTAGTTAGGTTAGTTGTTTATAGGTTATGTTATATTGTCTGCTGATATGAACTGTTTGTTTACTTTCCGCTGATATGAACTGTTCATGCATCACGGTTTTCGAAAGTCATGAAAAGGAATTTCTGCACATGTTTTTAAGAAAAGGAACGTATATCTGAAATGAAATCTGTAACGAAATCTGAATGAATAAACGTAATCTGTCTGTTTCTGGTCATGCGAGATGGGGCTCAGGCACGGCTGTGCGTGTTGCAAGCGTGTACCCCCCCTCTCTAACCCCACGGGGTAGTCCAACCGCCGGACGGGCCCCCTTGGGTTAGTGGGTCGAGGTCTCGGTGACAATCTGTCTGTCTGCGACGTAATGAATCTGTAATCTGTAATTCTGTATCTGTAATCTGAATCTGAGCATGATTTCTGAATGGCATACGCACGCATGCATCTGCATTTACGTAGCTTACTGAGATTTCAATATCTCATATGTGTCTGTATGGTGTAGGTGATCTGCTAGGTTACGTTGATCCAGGTGAGGACGAGGTTCCTCCTCCTGACGTAGGTGGCAGCTGATGGATGATGGCCGTGGGAGTGCGCTGAGTAGTCGAAGCGCTTTCTGACCCGTGGGGACGTCTGTATACGTGTTTTGGGGAATTAATGTTAATTATGAATGTATAGACATTTTAGGTTGCTTGGGTTCTGGATAGGGGTTAGATAACGTTTTGGTAACTGTATGTAAAATGTTTTCTTTAAACTGTTTATTGGATGTTTTGAGAATGTTTTGAACGGTTTCAGGATAGTTACGGATAAGCTCGGTTTTCAGAGCTATCCACGCAGTTGGACTTCGCAAAGTCCGGTGCAAGTTTACAGTGTTTAAGTTATAAATAGGTAGAGTTTAAGTTATAATTGAAGTGTGAAAGGTGATAATAATATGAAGATTAGCTCTCTGGAAATCGGATTTCCAGAGAGTTTACATTGATAAGTTGAAGTGTTTTTGCTCTCTGGAAATTCCAGAGAGCAATAGCAAGAATAATCGCTGCATAGTGTGTGCAGCGATCGATCTCTACAGCAGAGCTGAGATCGATCGCTGGTTGCTGTTCTCTGGAGACCGTGTGACCAAAAAGGGAAGAGAAGGATCGCTGCACTGCAGTGTGCAGCGATCAGTCGCTGCAGCAATGCAGCGACTGATCGCTGCTTGCTGCAGCAACTGCAGCGATTGATCGCTGCAGCAATGCAGCGATCAGTCGCTGCTTGCTGCAGCAACTGCAGCGCATGATCGCTGCAGCAATGCAGCGATCATTCGCTGTTACTTTGGGGGCAGAATCCCGATTCTGCCCTCCCTCTTTTCTGAACTATTTTTAAAGTTTTATAAATGTATTTAAGTTTTAATTAAATTGTTTTATAGTTGTTTTAAAGTATTTTAAAGTCCGAATTCAATTTCGATTTCCGTTCCGATTTCAACTACAGTTTAATTTCCGCGTAAGGTTTTAATTAAAGTAGAGGAAAGAAATAAGTACAAAAATGAAAATGAAAAATTTATATGGGTAAAATATGGGTACAGAATTAGGGGTGTTACAGTTATGGTATCAGAGCCCCCGGGTTTTAAAATCGATTCTGTAGACTGCTCGACTGCGCAGCCACTACGCGGACATCCTTCATCAACTGTAAGTCTGTTTACTGCTTTGTTTGATTTCAGTTTCTTAGGATTACTTGTTTTAAATTCTGTAGGATTTTTATAAATATGGTTCGAGGAAGAGATCCTAGAGACGACGCGATGGATCGTCTTACAGACTTGATAGGCCGCCAGTCCCAGCATATGGACCGGCAAGCGCAGCAAATTACAGATTTAGTAAATCGGGAGACCCAGCGAGAGATCCAGAGAGCCCAGGATTTAGTGGTTCCTAGCAATCAGGGCATGCAGAAGTTCCAGAGTCTACGACCTCCTGTATTCGAGGGCCAGTCATCGGATCCGACACGTGCCGAGGAGTGGATCCGAGTTATGGAGGATATGCTAAATTATGCAGAGGTCGGCAACGGGAGCAAGGTGGCTTATGCTACCTTTCACTTAGCGATGGATGCCCGTTTCTGGTGGGATTCAATCAAGGTGACGACGGACGTATCTATTATGACATGGGATCGATTCAAGTTCCTATTCTTCGATAAGTATTTCAGCCGCACGATGAGAGTGGCTAAAAGGAACGAGTTCATGCAGCTGAAGCAGACCGGTTCAGTTGCTGATTATATTCGGAGGTTCGATGCACTATCTAGATTTGCACCACGCCTTGTCAGCGACAATGAGGAGAAGGTGCATCAGTTTATGGAGGGGCTTAATCCTGAGATTCGGATGCACGTGGTTGTCTCAGGTATTATTGATGTGCCCTTTTCTGACATTACAGCTAGAGCTCTGGATATAGAGGCTGCCAGGGCTACATGTATTCGACCGAGGGAGCCAGCGAAGGGCTTCTTCCAAGAGATCCGTCCTCAGTCTCGGAATCAGGGATGGCAGCCTAGAGCACAGCCACCTCAGCCACAGCCTAGGGGTGTGAAGAGACCTCTCGAAGGAGGTAACGATAGAGGCAAGGGAAAGCAAGTACAGGGGGCTCCTCCGATGCCATGGTGCCCCAGGTGCCAGAAGGAGCATGGTGGCGAGTGCCGAGTTGGCACGAACAAGTGTTATAGATGTGGAGATATTGGCCACTTTGTCAGAGACTGTCCGCTGCAGGGCCGTGATCAGTTAGGCGGAGATCAGAGGAGAGTTACGCCGAGGGTCTTCGCACTTATTGAGCCTGGAGATGTTGACAACGAGGATCAGCCAGCCGTGATAGCAGGTACTATACTGGTTACTGGTGTTCCTGTATTCTCTTTACTAGACACGGGGGCTACACATTCTTTTATTTCCACCACTTGTGTGTCGAGATTGAGGCTTGCGCCTGAGATAGCAGAATGCGAGTATAGCGTGATGCTACCTTCAGGAGAGCGTATGCAGTCAGGTCGTATTGTCCAGGGCAATATTATCTCGGTTGGGGATCGCACCCTTTATGCTCGCCTTATCGTTATGGGCATCGAGCACTATGATCTTATCCTGGGGATGGACTGGCTTGCGCAGCACTACGCCACCATCGACTGTCGATCCGGGATTGTCACCTTTCGACCTCCGGGTAAAGCTGAGTTTTCTTATCAGGCGATGAGCAGATTGAGTAGCTCGCCTATTTCTTATTCCATGGAGGTCAACGAGCAGTTCAAAGGTGCGTGCTCTCTTTTATTGGCCTCTGTCTTTAACAAAAAAAAAAAAAAAAAAAAAAAAAAAAAAAAAAAAAAAAAAAAAAAAAAAAAAAAAAAAAAAAAAAAAAAAAAAAAAAAAAAAAAAAAAAAAAAAAAAAAAAAAAAAAAAAAAAAAAAAAAAAAAAAAAAAAAAAAAAAAAAAAAAAAAAAAAAAAAAAAAAAAAAAAAAAAAAAAAAAAAAAAAAAAAAAAAAAAAAAAAAAAAAAAAAAAAAAAAAAAAAAAAAAAAAAAAAAAAAAAAAAAAAAAAAAAAAAAAAAAAAAAAAAAAAAAAAAAAAAAAAAAAAAAAAAAAAAAAAAAAAAAAAAAAAAAAAAAAAAAAAAAAAAAAAAAAAAAAAAAAAAAAAAAAAAAAAAAAAAAAAAAAAAAAAAAAAAAAAAAAAAAAAAAAAAAAAAAAAAAAAAAAAAAAAAAAAAAAAAAAAAAAAAAAAAAAAAAAAAAAAAAAAAAAAAAAAAAAAAAAAAAAAAAAAAAAAAAAAAAAAAAAAAAAAAAAAAAAAAAAAAAAAAAAAAAAAAAAAAAAAAAAAAAAAAAAAAAAAAAAAAAAAAAAAAAAAAAAAAAAAAAAAAAAAAAAAAAAAAAAAAAAAAAAAAAAAAAAAAAAAAAAAAAAAAAAAAAAAAAAAAAAAAAAAAAAAAAAAAAAAAAAAAAAAAAAAAAAAAAAAAAAAAAAAAAAAAAAAAAAAAAAAAAAAAAAAAAAAAAAAAAAAAAAAAAAAAAAAAAAAAAAAAAAAAAAAAAAAAAAAAAAAAAAAAAAAAAAAAAAAAAAAAAAAAAAAAAAAAAAAAAAAAAAAAAAAAAAAAAAAAAAAAAAAAAAAAAAAAAAAAAAAAAAAAAAAAAAAAAAAAAAAAAAAAAAAAAAAAAAAAAAAAAAAAAAAAAAAAAAAAAAAAAAAAAAAAAAAAAAAAAAAAAAAAAAAAAAAAAAAAAAAAAAAAAAAAAAAAAAAAAAAAAAAAAAAAAAAAAAAAAAAAAAAAAAAAAAAAAAAAAAAAAAAAAAAAAAAAAAAAAAAAAAAAAAAAAAAAAAAAAAAAAAAAAAAAAAAAAAAAAAAAAAAAAAAAAAAAAAAAAAAAAAAAAAAAAAAAAAAAAAAAAAAAAAAAAAAAAAAAAAAAAAAAAAAAAAAAAAAAAAAAAAAAAAAAAAAAAAAAAAAAAAAAAAAAAAAAAAAAAAAAAAAAAAAAAAAAAAAAAAAAAAAAAAAAAAAAAAAAAAAAAAAAAAAAAAAAAAAAAAAAAAAAAAAAAAAAAAAAAAAAAAAAAAAAAAAAAAAAAAAAAAAAAAAAAAAAAAAAAAAAAAAAAAAAAAAAAAAAAAAAAAAAAAAAAAAAAAAAAAAAAAAAAAAAAAAAAAAAAAAAAAAAAAAAAAAAAAAAAAAAAAAAAAAAAAAAAAAAAAAAAAAAAAAAAAAAAAAAAAAAAAAAAAAATGTTGCGGAAATAAACAACAAAGTAGCTCTGAAGCGCCGCCTTTGCTGATTCAATTCTGACTTTTCTACAATGGTTATGCTGTCGAGGGAACTCTTCTTGTCAATAGACAGTAGTAATTTTTCAGCTCTCTTCTAGGACGAATCAGATTCCTGAGGATATGCTCAGAGCGTGTGTGCTTGAGTTTCAGGGATCGTGGAGCAGGTATTTGCCACTGATCGAGTTCTCGTACAACAACAGCTTCTAGGCTACTATCGGTATGGCTCCGTATGAAGCCTTATATGGTCAAAAATGTAGATCTCTACTATATTGGGACGAGATTGGCGAGGCCAGCATCGTTGGTCCAGAGATCTTATAGCAAACGGCAGATAAGATTGCCATTATCCGACAGCGCATTGAGGTAGCTCAGAGCAGGCAGAAGAGCTATGCTGACACCAGACGGAGAGATCTGGAGTTTGAAGAAGGCGACGAAGTCTATCTTAAAGTTTCGCCGTTCAAGGGCATTGCGAGATTGGAAGGAGGGGTAAGTTAAACCCTCGGTATGTGGGGCCCTTTCCTATTCTGAAGAGGATCGGGAAGATGGCGTATCGACTACAGCTTCCAGCTTCTATGGAAAGTATCCACGATGTATTCCACGTATCTATGCTTCGGAGGTGTCTACGTGACCCATCGCATATTGTGGAGGCTACAGAGATCGAGATACAGCCTACCTTGAGCTATGAGGTGAGGCCAGTGCGTATTTTAGAGCATTCCATCAAGGTTCTACGCAACAAAGAAATTCCGCTAGTCAAAGTTCTGTGGCGGAATCACGAGGTGGAAGAGGCGACGTGGGAACGACAGCAGGATATGATGACTAAGTATCCTGATCTGTTTGTGTAATTTAATTTTGTGGACAAAATTCTGAATAAGGAGGGTAGAATGTAATATCCGGCTTGTACGGAATTTTAGATTTAATATATTATATTGATATAATATATTATATGTGGCATTTTTAGAAATTATGTCAAATCAAGTCGGTTTCGCAAACGGAAAGCTTTATTGCAATCCTAACGATTAATAGGAATTTTAAGAATATTACGAGAATTTTCGGAATAGTGACACAATATTCCGAGTAACTATGTTTCTCATAATGTAATGGATGTTTTATTAAAAATAGCAAACGAGGTCCAAATTGTGAACAGACAGTTTTAATAAAGCCCTGGTAATGAATAGAAGTTATGGGCAAAATATGGAGTTTTCGAGAATCCGAATCGAAGGACGATTAACGAAACGAAGGACGAAACAAATAGATTTAAGTAAGAAGGGCAAAATGGTAATTTGCAAATCCATTTTATTAAATAACACAAAATCACTCATTTCTCCCTCACTTTCTCTCTTCTCTCTTTTCTCTCTGGAACGCACGAACAGAGAGGAGAAACTCCTCTGGCCGCCGACGATCCTTCCCCGTTCCGACTCCGTTCAACCTCCGTTCTTCCTCCGTCCTTCACGTTTTCTTCTCCTCTCGCTACCCTCGGTATGTAGCTTTAGTCTTCGGTCGTTTATTTCGAGTTTTGGTTCGATTTAGGGTTAGGGTTTAAATTAGGTTTTCCGTCAAAAACGCGATTTAGGCTTCGTAATTAATAGGTTAGCTATAATTACGTATATATTGAACGTATTGAACGTTATTGGACGAAGAAAAGTCGATTTGCGAAAAAGTTATAAATTGGTAAAATTTCGGGTTTTAGGGAAAAACTCGTTATTTGAGAATTTGGATAATCGAGCTTTAATTAACGTTCGAAATGCTCTAATTAGCTAAGTGGAGAATTTTGGAGAATTCGCTAGTTAAGGATTTTGTAATTTGGACGTTTATAGTTTAAATCGGTTCTAACTATGAATATCGTGTTTTCTCTCAGACACACGACTCTCGTGGACGAAGCCAGTGATTCAGTGCGCTCCAGGTAAGTTTTCGTGACTTACTTTGACCCAAAGGTCTACACCATACTCTGTCGTCATCTCGAGAATACTCGAGGAATCGTTTGTTTTACGTTATTCTGGTTGGGTAGTTAGGTTAGTTGTTTATAGGTTATGTTATATTGTCTGCTGATATGAACTGTTTGTTTACTTTCCGCTGATATGAACTGTTCATGCATCACGGTTTTCGAAAGTCATGAAAAGGAATTTCTGCACATGTTTTTAAGAAAAGGAACGTATATCTGAAATGAAATCTGTAACGAATCTGAATGAATAAACGTAATCTGTCTGTTTCTGGTCATGCGAGATGGGGCTCAGGCACGGCTGTGCGTGTTGCAAGCGTGTACCCCCCCTCTCTAACCCCACGGGGTAGTCCAACCGCCGGACGGGCCCCCTTGGGTTAGTGGGTCGAGGTCTCGGTGACAATCTGTCTGTCTGCGACGTAATGAATCTGTAATCTGTAATTCTGTATCTGTAATCTGAATCTGAGCATGATTTCTGAATGGCATACGCACGCATGCATCTGCATTTACGTAGCTTACTGAGATTTCAATATCTCATATGTGTCTGTATGGTGTAGGTGATCTGCTAGGTTACGTTAATCCAGGTGAGGACGAGGTTCCTCCTCCTGACGTAGGTGGCAGCTGATGGATGATGGCCGTGGGAGTGCGCTGAGTAGTCGAAGCGCTTTCTGACCCGTGGGGACGTCTGTATACGTGTTTTGGGGAATTAATGTTAATTATGAATGTATAGACATTTTAGGTTGCTTGGGTTCTGGATAGGGGTTAGATAACGTTTTGGTAACTGTATGTAAAATGTTTTCTTTAAACTGTTTATTGGATGTTTTGAGAATGTTTTGAACGGTTTCAGGATAGTTACGGATAAGCTCGGTTTTCAGAGCTATCCACGCAGTTGGACTTCGCAAAGTCCGGTGCAAGTTTACAGTGTTTAAGTTATAAATAGGTAGAGTTTAAGTTATAATTGAAGTGTGAAAGGTGATAATAATATGAAGATTAGCTCTCTGGAAATCGGATTTCCAGAGAGTTTACATTGATAAGTTGAAGTGTTTTTGCTCTCTGGAAATTCCAGAGAGCAATAGCAAGAATAATCGCTGCATAGTGTGTGCAGCGATCGATCTCTACAGCAGAGCTGAGATCGATCGCTGGTTGCTGTTCTCTGGAGACCGTGTGACCAAAAAGGGAAGAGAAGGATCGCTGCACTGCAGTGTGCAGCGATCAGTCGCTGCAGCAATGCAGCGACTGATCGCTGCTTGCTGCAGCAACTGCAGCGATTGATCGCTGCAGCAACTGCAGCGATTGATCGCTGCAGCAATGCAGCGATCAGTCGCTGCTTGCTGCAGCAACTGCAGCGCATGATCGCTGCAGCAATGCAGCGATCATTCGCTGTTACTTTGGGGGCAGAATCCCGATTCTGCCCTCCCTCTTTTCTGAACTATTTTTAAAGTTTTATAAATGTATTTAAGTTTTTAATTAAATTGTTTTATAGTTGTTTTAAAGTATTTTAAAGTCCGAATTCAATTTCGATTTCCGTTCCGATTTCAACTACAGTTTAATTTCCGCGTAAGGTTTTAATTAAAGTAGAGGAAAGAAATAAGTACAAAAATGAAAATGAAAAATTTATATGGGTAAAATATGGGTACAGAATTAGGGGTGTTACACTTGGAGATACATGAGGTGCCTAATGAAATAAGAATTTTCCCCAAGGCACTACGAGTAAGTGCATGACTCTCGACATTTTCCAAGACCACCGAGCACACATGAGCCACCACCTCCTATAGCCCAAAAGCATGATGAGCTTATCGAAGAGCCCTCAAGTGAGAAGGAAGATGAATTGCTAGAAGAAGAAATCTACTACCTCCAAAAAAGTCCACTATGTGAGCATGAAGTACAAATGGACAAAGAAGAGGTATGTGAGGAAGAACATTTAGGTAGTGAAGTTATCTCTTTGAAGACAAGTATGGAAAGAGCATTATTGCATGAAGAAGCCGGTGAAGCAACTTATATTATGACAACAAGATTAGAAGCAAAAGTGGTATTGAACCGACCCTTACTAAAAGAAAGGGAAAGATCATCTCAAAACTTATTGAAGGTACCCAACATTGAGTATGTTGATTTGCTAAGTGTTGTGGAAAGAGATCCGTTTTATATTAACACCGTGAATCAAAACTCAGTTGAACTCCTAGAAGTTGCCTTATTCATGAATGTTTCGACCTTAAGTGATGGAAATTATTATCCTTCTTGCAAACAGAATGATGTTAAATTTTTTGGACTGCATTACTCTTTGGGAACAACATGAGGTGGACCTCCATGGCTTAGTAGTTTGTAACATAAGGTAGGATAGAGAAAAATTATATAATGCCAAGTGGATAACCATTTCTCATGAAGGGCATCAATTATTCAAAGCGGGCTGGGCCTTAGATTTGATGACAAATCCTTTTCAACCCAGAGAGTATGATGAGCCACGAGATCCACTTCCAAAACATCGAGCCAAAAGATACTCTAACTTCTTTGCTCATGTTATAAGTTCTTCATTTTTAGTATGGATGATAAAGCAGAAGTCAAAGACTCAATGGAGACAAGCTTTGGGAACCAAAGAGCAACCGGTTTGCAACTCACTTGAGGAGATCAATTTCGACCACTCCCTCCTTGATGACTTGAAGAATCATGGAGCACAAGACTTGGAGAAGCCATGCCACCTTGCAAGCAAAAAAAGCATCCTCAGCCACCCCAAGAAAGAAGAAGGAATTTGTCTTCCTTGACACAATTTATTGTCACTGATTTATTTCATGCATTCTAGACATTTTATCTTTGTTTTCGCATATGATTGAAGACCCAAACCCTATGACGAGCAAGGGGGACTCCTTGGCTGATTTTTTGTGGAAGAATGACCACCTTGAAACGGACATTTAGAGACAAAAAGAGCATTGCCAAAAATAGAAAAACAGCTCTTGTACGTTGGCCATGTGGTTGGCCAAATGCATTCTCTTTTGGCCTCCATCTTCAGCCATCTTTGGACCACAATTTGTAACCCTAATTTGTGAAGGGAGGAGGTATTTAAACCATCCTTAACACCCATTCAGCTCAGTTTCTGTTGGATGAAAAATCAGAGCCATTGCTTCGAGTTCCTCCTTTCAATCGGTGAGTAATATCCGAGAATGAGAATTGAGTGATTGTTTTGGTTTTCACTTTATTGTGAGCCAATGTGGTTTCTTCTTATTGCAACATTCTTCCTCTTCTTTTTAGTAGTGGAAAATGCAGAGAAAGGTTTTACAAAAATCTCATTCAAAGTTTGTTGGAGAGCTCTCTTGATTAAAGAGAGACAAGGGCGAAAAAGTGTACCTTATAGCCAGTTCAGACTAGCAACGATCAATCCTAAATATCTTTTCATCCTCCACGAATCAACCTCTGAAACTTTTAGGGTATCTCTTTCACATCCCCATTAAGTTTCATTTAAAATTTCAGGTCATTTGCGTCTGCCTCGTGAAAGTTATGAGACCTTGAATTTGGACTATTTCTGGAAAGGAAAACAAATTAGCAACCGAGCAGTTTTTAGTGATTTGTTTTGTGCATAACTTTTGATTCACAATAAGTTGAGTTCTGAAATTTTATGAGTATTTTGTACATAATTTTGGAAAGATTATGTAAAAGTTTCAGTTCAATTGGATTTAATTAAAAGAAGATATTCTATTTGCATTTGGAGTCTCTTTCGGCCATTTTGTGGTGTAAATCCAAGGAGCATTCTTGCTGTTTTGGTTGTGCTTCTTGTAGGTGCTTTCCATACCGGCCTCAAGCATATCATCGACACTTTCCCGGTCGACACTTCCCAATTCACTATATTTACAAAATTGTCATTATATAGCGAAAATTCTAAAATCCCGTAAAACCGGGTGTTACAACAATCTTCTCCCATCATCGATCGAGGAACTATCTAGTGCTTTCGCACAGCACGTTAACACCGAGGCAGTCCCACTCATGACATCTTATATATTTTCAACCGTGTATCTCTTGTAGAAACCTCCCGAATTGCCATTTTTCAGGCACTATTTCGTGACGAGGCAACTCCACAAGTGACCACCGTGCATCTTTTGCAGAAACCTCCCGAATTGCCATCTTTCAAGCACTATTCCGCGACGAGGCGACCTCACAAAAGACCACATTACCTTATGTATCTTCTTATCTTTTTACGTTCTCACACTTCAAGCCATGTTAAAACTCGTATTTTCGTAGTTTGAAAACAATGATGCATGTCACACAATACTCAACATAAAGTAAAACACAACAACCATACAAACAAACAATTCCTACCATTCCATGGTGTAGGCCACTCCTCTACTTACCTGATTTCCCGGCACGTGCTCAATTACTCCACTAGGCTACCTGCTCGTTCGTCAACCTAACAAATAGAGAAACTTACTTAGTACCAACCTAAGAATATCTAAAGAATTACTTAAACTAAAATTAACCATAAATAAACCACTTTGAAGTTTAAAACCCTCAAACCTGATTTTTCCCACCCTTTCCACCATCCAACTTCAATCGGCCATAACTTACTCGTTTCTCAACGGATTTAAACGTGTCATCCTATTCCGTAAACCTCTACATGTCTAAAATCTATTAAAACCATCAAATTCAACAACCAAACACTATGGCCAATTCGAAACCCTAAAAACAGAATCGGTGCACATTGTTTCAAAAACTGATTTTTCACCAACACTCACCAATTCTCTAATCTATCCCTAAAAACAACCTAAACTAACCTATCCCAAGTTTAAACCATCAAATTTGGGAAGAAAACTAGCAAATGAAAGAGAAAATTCGGACCCCTCATATAGGGTTTCCCAAACCCTAATCAAATCTCACAAAAACACCTCTAAACCACTAGAAACCATCAAAGGAATGTATCCAACTAAAACCCCATCCAAATTGATGGAAATGGAGATAGAGAACCCTCAAATGGTGGCTGATTTTTTGTGGAGAGAAAGGAGAAAAAAGATGGTTTTTGCCATTTTACATTAAACCTTCACTTTTTTATAAACTAACATTTTTTCTCTTTTAACTTTTTCCCACCAAAACTCACTTTTTATAAAACAACCTCACCATTTTTCTCCCTCCCATTCCAACGTGAAATCCTTCCCATTCCATCACTTTGTTCCTTCTTCCTATTGGCTCATTCTTCTTTTGACTTTTCAACATTCCTACAACATTTCTTTTTGACTTTGCAACACACTTTTCTTCTCCTTCATGAATGTCATCGTGGAAAACTCTCATTTCATCTCTCTTTGACCATTTAATTTATCTTTAAGTCAATTCAACTCAACACAACTTCTAACCATTCAAACCCTAGGATTTTTTCTCAATTTCCTATTCAATTTTTTTATATTCCACTAAAAACTTAGGACAACTCTAGGATTAATGCTAAACACCTCTCATCCTCTAATCTAAGGTTATGTACGTTATAGGAAAATTTTTTGGGTGTTACAAATGGTCATCTACGAAGTAACCCGTATGATAGATAATAAACAACAAATAATAATAACCTGATCAGGTTTAGGGATTCGAAACCCCAGAAGCGTGTCATCACCGCCCTATTACTCATTTCGTAACGTGTAAACATAACAAGCTTAAGTCTTCAAAGCCATCTGAGGCTAAAACAAAATCAATGTCATGATTATTTTACTAATTCCTAAGGGAAGACACTAGAATGACTCCTAAACTGAGACTAGGAACTTAAACCATAACACTTTAGACGACTACAAACTTCCTTAGACTTTATTTTCCCAAAAATAAAATAGTGCGGTCAACACTTTAAAACATAAGTCGACACTTGGGACTCTTGGTCAGCCTAGCAGTCAATACTTCCTTTCAACGGTCGACACTTTATACCTCTCAAATTTCAGCAAAAATGCACTAGCGGTTGACAGTTTCTTCTGAGGTGCGGACACCTTTTACAAATAAAACTAAAGTGTCAACACTTCCTTACGAAGTGTCAACACCTTTCACAAAATAAAATTGAAGTGTCGACACTTCCCTTGAGCAGTCGACACCTTCCACTCTCTGTTTCTAGACAGGGTTTGAAGTGTCGACTGACCATCCACAGTGGTCGACACTTGGGCAATTTACAGCGATGGGAAGTCATGAAAAACTCCCTCGCTCACCGTCTCTCACTTCCAAACGACAAATAAACTTATCCAAACTCAAAACCTACTAACATAAACCAAAAATTTGAATTTCAGTTTCCAAACTCGAATCCGTTATCCATAAAACTCAAATCTTTAAAGTCAAAAAACAAACTGACAGTCCTCCTTCACAAACATTGCTCTTAGAGGCCTTGCGAACATTTTCTTAGCCTTAGATTTCAGAGACTCACACAAAACAGAAACTGTAATTACTACAAATTTATTTTCCTTTAGTAAAGAGAGGAGTTTTTAGTTGTAAAGAAAAATCCTTCCTTCCCTCGTTGTGGGGACGTTACAAGCTAAGGAAAAAAGTTTCCTTTCCTTTAGGGGTGTTCAAACATCGGTTCGGTTCAGTTTTGGAGGAAAACCGAACAAAACCGACTATAAATTGGTTTCAAGAATAGAGGCTAAAACCGATCAGGAAACCCAACCGGAACCGAACCAAAATTTTTGGTTCAATTTCGATTCAGTTTCGGTTTTTGACAATATTAAAAAAAATTAAAAAATAATGTTATTTCAGAGAGAGAGAGAGAGAAAAGTGAGAACGACGAGAAGTTTATATCCAAACATATATCATCGCCAAAAGAGGATCAAAGAATTGATTAAGCTCAAAACAAATATTTATCAAAGTTCCAACAGTATCCCTATTTACCTCTAATTAAGAAACCCCATATCAAATTTGCATACCCATATAACTACTAATTAGTAATTTCCAACGATTCTCGTTAAATTTTCCAAAATTGCCAAGAGAGAGAGAGAGAGATACCTAGAAGAGACGAGAAGCGAGAGGCGCCGCTCTCTTTGCAGCTGGTAGCTCCTTTTCATATACGATATTGAGCAATCAGGAAGCTCTCATGGAGAGACAGAGAGAGGGGAGACATCCTGCCAGCGGCTGCGTGGACAGTCAAAGTGGAGCGACGCGTGTCGTCTACCGTCTGTCGAGCTTCAAGAGTCAGTCGAGCAGTTGAGCTTCACGTTCGCGTCTGCCGTGGAGAAGGAAGAAGCAGAACAACAGATTTACCTTCATCTGCATTAAGATTTAGGGCTTTTATTAAAAATTTTGTTTGGTTCGATTAATGTCGATTTGGAATGATTCAAACCGAAAATCGAACCGATGTCACCAATTCTTACAAAATAGAACTGAAGTTCAATTTTTTTTACTCAAAACCAATCCGAACCAAACCGATTTCACCGGTTCCAGTTCGATTCATCAATTTCGGTTCGATTTTGCACACCCTGCTTTCCTTCTTCAATTTATTTTCCTCGCTAAAAAGATGACACTCCTCTCCTCTCCCTCTCCCTCGATAACTCTCTGCCTACCCTCTCTGTAAATGAATTACCTTCAGCTGTAGTCGAAGGTTTCGCAAAGATCAATTCCGTCTCTTCCTTGGAAAAACGTCCTCGATAAATCAAATTTCTTTCTCTTTCTCCATTAAAACAGAGAGTTACACTCTTTCCTGCAAAAGTTTTCCTCTGCAATTGGACTCCTTTTTAGTGGTGTTCAACAACGCTCTAGGAGGATTTGGTCCCTGCTTTTAGGGCAAGTAAAAGGGGCCGATAGAGTAAGTCAATTATCCTCCCCTCTGTGATGTTATTCTTTGTCGAAAAATTGGAAATTTTTTTACGAAAATTCTTCTCAATTGGAAGGGGTATTCGAACTATTTACGCCATTGGTGCAGGGGAGATGACGTCGAGAACAGAAGGTATTGATTGGAGACTTCAAAAGGGAAAAAATTGTTAAACTGAGGTATAAATTCGATTTTTGTTTCGGTTATGTCCATGAAAACTCAAGTGAAATGATTGGATTTTTGTACTAAAACATACCTTGAGTCTGGCGTTGAAGTATGTTGTTGGGCTCGAAATTTTATTTTCGCCAGATTCATGGCCAGACACGGCAGAGGAAAGGACCAACAGTGTCGAAGGAAACGCGACGTTGTTCTGCTGCGTTAAGCAGCGGCTGCTGAGATACAGATTCAATTTTTAAGCTGGGCCGCGGTTCGGCAGCTTTGGGCTCAGTTTGGACCGGCCCAGATCCTTTTAGGTCTCAATTCAAGGCCTGTTTTGAACCTAATTTAAATAGAGAATAATACAAATAATTATGGGTTGTTTTTAAGGAAAAGAAAATTGGGAATTTAATGGATAAAAATTACCTAATTAATTATGGATTATTTTTCAAATAAAAAATTTGGAATTTTAAATATGAACTTGAACCTAAATTAATGACTTTATTTTTCGCTGTCGAATTTTAGATCCAGTTGTGGACTTGTGGAATTCACACCATTGGATTTCAGGCTTTTCAATAATTAGCCATTGGTCATTGACAAGCCCACCTTGAGGTATAGATTTATTTTTACACAATTAAATAATTATTTTATATTATAAAATAATTGATAGATCCTCTGTTAATACTTTATTTTACACATATACCATTTCATTATAAAATAATTGATATATCCTCTGTTAATACTTTAGTTTATGCATATACCATTTTTATGCACGTTTCGATTTTTTCATCATGAAAAACTTACTTTAACTATAGTATGATAATTGATTGCGCTGTGTCTCTAGGCGGAAAACCTTAAACTTGATCAAGATGTTTTATATGGCGTTGACGATTGCTTGGTATTATTGTTTTCAATCTCATTTGTATAAGACATAATATGCATGGAGACCGTGAATGGCTCCATAACAAATTCAAATTTTTAATATGTTATTTTAATTGTTTAAGTTGAATATGAATATTGAAAATAAGACACTTTCGTACTAAATTTAGTCGACTCATCCCAACGACATACATTTTCAGGATATAATCAAGAGAATTTACAGTGGCCGACTCGGAGTAGGCACGACTTTTCAGAATTTCTATTATATTAATTTCCCACTAGAAATTTATTGTATTCGAAATGTTAGACTTTGTTGAAAAGTTGTGATGTTTTAAGTTTAATTTTTCTCTTGTATATTTATTTTTGAACATATATCACTGCATTATCTTATATGTTACTATTGAACCTAAATATTGTCATTTTGGTTTGAGTCCTAATTAATAATTGTAATAAAAGTTTTCTGCTACCTAATTTATTGAAACTAAGTTTTAAGGGTCGGAAGACTCGATCCAGTTTCCAGGTTGGGTCGTTCCCCGTTCTGTCTCGGGTCCCCTTTGGGGCGTGAAAGAAATCGCCTTCCTCCTTCTCTCCCTCTCTTGCGGGGGTCACAATGCCCAAATGAGGGAATAAGGTTTCCAAAACCTTATTTTAACACAACTTTCATTATTTTCACTTTAGCCTCTCCACTTCGTAAATTTATAAATTATACTCATACTTTAATTTACATAAAAAAATTCTTAAAATAGTGGTTTTTACATGGATTGAGTTCATAGTTCTGGTATAGGACTCATCTATGTCTTCCCTCAGTGTGGAGTGAGATATTCATGACCTTGGTTTTCTTTTAGGCACAGATGAGTTTGCTTATTCCAAGGCAGTGCTAGAAGGTTGCTGTTCTTGTGTGGAAGAGGAGTAGTCATTGATGTAGAGATTTTATGTTTTCTGCATCTCCATGTTTTCAAAATATTATTTTGGTGGGTTGCCACTTGTAAAAGTATGACAGAGCCTAGTCGACAGTAATTTTATATGTATATGTATGTATGGTTTTCTCACATTTATTGTCAGTATACATGTCATATAATTTTGTTGTGATCTGTTGAGATGATAAATCATCTTGATACTTTGGCTGGATTCGGTGTTAGAGTATCACGAGTCTAGCCTATTACAACTTTTGTTGAGTGAAGGTTGTATTGTTTGCACATATGAAAAATGGCAGTAATACAGTGTTGAAAAAATCTTTGGATTTCAGATCCCCTAATCAGGGTGTTGGTTGAGCGGGTGATATTGTGGCTGAGTGTCAGTTGCCGATCACAAGGGTGACGGGCTGGATCTTCGAATCGATGTCACGGTTTATTTCGGCCTCATGAGGCATTGCTGGGTGTTTGTATCACTTCCTTTCTTTTTGAGATTTAACTATGTGGGCTTGGCTTTGTGTTTATTTAAAGTTCCGTTGCAATCTTAGTTTTGGGCTGGGTGACGGGTTCCCTTCCAAAGAATCGGGTCACTCGACCTAGTGTTTTTACTTCGGCCCATCCTTTGGTCGTGACAATGGGATACTTATTTTTTATGCTGAGTGCATTCAATTATCGATAATTAATGTAGAAACACCACTAACCATAATTTTTCTCGAGAAGTACAGGGAAGCAAATTGGGCATTACTAGGTTTAATAATGCCATTGTCAAGCATCACAAACTAAACGTTCGATTTCTAATTTCTGAGTAAATAGAAAGTGATAGGATTAGATCATGAAGGGCTTCACCTCTTCAACCAAATGAATCTTGTGATCATCCAATCTGTGAAGAGGAAGGTCTATCAGGGCAGCAAATACATCCTAAACAAGTGTCAAGTATCAGTTGAATACTTTATGGTGGAGAGCTACTAATGTCTTAAGAAGGCACCGTGTGAACAAGGAAATAGTCATCCTGGCGCTAACGTGCCGGAACTAGCTCCACCCACGAACTAGTTGTAACACCCCCGAACTCACCCTGGCTTGGCGCGCTACTTTGCTAACCAATCCCACGTTAAAACATAATTTAAATTAAATCTAAGTCTCTCAAAACTCTCTTATGTTATACCTAACTGCCTAGACTCACTAATTTTCCTTAATCCTAACCTTTAAGCACCACGGCGTCCTTCCCGAAAATTTTGGCAAAGTAACGCCTGAAAATGGCGCCTCCAAAATGCTAGGTACCTGCATAAAATCCAATTCCAACCAAACCAGAATATTCCAAATATCTAACCAATCTACAAATCTCCAAATAACAGTAAAGAGGGAAACGAAAATACGAACATACCTAAGTGAAGAAAGTCCACAGTATAGGGCGACACATCACCCTTAACTATGACTATATACAACAATTACCAAAAACTATCCCATAACTCTCAAAACATCAACTAAAAGAAAGCTACACATTCCCATCATTTCTACAAACAAACATTTACAATAAACTACTAAATCATAAAGCCCACATTCCCGACGACCATGGTCGAGGCGCCCCGACAATAGCCCGCACCGGCATACCGCATGCATCACCAACTGCTGCCTAGTCCTGTGCAGCCTCATCCACCTCACCAGAGTAAAACTCGTCACCTACACCATAGAACACAAAACATAAGCCTAATACTTAGCAAGTAGGGAAATACTGCACAATAACACACTAAATGCTCGACTCAACCCTAACATGCGGTTTCTACACACTCTGTTGTTTTCTTTTCATTTCGGTTGTATTTATCTTTAACTTTCATGTGAATCAAGTAGGCACACGCCCCAACACAATCCTGGCGTCGACCCACGGAGCTAGACCAGAGGCACACGCCCTAACACAATCCTGGACGGCCAACCAAATCTTCCCCAATCAATCGTAGAATCCTCATTGTGCTTCCAAGCACGAGCATATCGAGGCATTCATACTCACGACACATTACGTAATTTTTGCATAGCATCTCTAATCAAATACCTCACGGGGTGCTCAGCGAGCCACGAGCCCGACGAGGCTATTCAACTAGAGACCAAGTTACATAGCATCTCTAATAAAATACCTCACGGGGTGCTCAGCGAGCCACGAGCCCAACAAGGCTATTCCACTAGAGAACAAGTTGCATATCAATTTTCTTATCTTTCAATTCATTCTCACCACTCAAGCATGAAAAACACGTGGTTTCGTAGTTAGAAAACAATGATGCATGACACACGATGCATGACACAAATTAAAACATAGTAAACAACAAACATAGCAAACAAACAACCATTCCCTGCCGTTCTATGGTGTAGGCCCGAAGGCAACAAACAAGCACCACTACTTACCTAGCGTCCTAGCTCGCTGAGGCTACGCGGTTACCTACCAACCTACGGCTCGACCTACGACAAATATTCAAACTTTATTAAAATCAAGACTACATTAACCAATGACTCTCAAACTACTATTTCTAGCCTAACCCAACGAAAACCTAACTAAACGGTCCACTAATTTGGGTTCGGTAAAAACTGACCCAAAACTTCGAACGCGCGTAACTTTTGCGTCGGTTATTGGAATCGAACGATTCCAGCGGCCACGTACTCCTCTAATAACCTATTTTAACCTGCCAAAAGGATATTTAAAACAAACGACCGTAGCTAGGTCAAAATCAGCAAAACCCGAACTGCCCTATAACCGGGAAATTTCCCCATTTCGATTTTCCATCAATGTTGGCATAATTCCTCACCAATCGACCACCCACACCCTCAATTAGCATAAACAATCAAAATCTCGAGACTACACATCATCAAACTCGAAATGCCCAAATCGGGCTTCACTGAATTTCGCCCAAACGAGGCTCATCATAGTCAGGCGATGAAAGCCGGACCAAGGGTCGGCAAACCCACGCCGGAAACAACCACAAACCGCCGGTGATCGGAGCTCAAACTCGCTCCACACCCTCGGCCTTGAAGAGAGCAAAAACAGGGCAAAAATGGCTTACCCGTCAGACTTGCGTGCGGAGAGGGGCCGGAGTCTGCTCGTCGCCGTCGTCTGGCCGGAAAACCACGGAAATCGGCGGTGAACGCCGTCGATTTCTCGCGCTCGCCTCTCCCCTTCGCTGCCCTGCCTTCGGCGTTCGCGAACGACAGAATGGCTTCGGCCATTCTGTCATTTTATTATATATTTTTTAAAATAATAATAATAATAATAATAATACAACTAACCATTAATTAATACTCATTTACCGTTTTGCCCTTCCATGTTTTCGACCATTTCGAATTTCGTTAAATCTTGTTCTTAATTATAACCCCCGGTTTAATTTCATTGGGAATATCCGAACCTAAATTAAGAAACCATTCACTTTTCTTTTAAATTAATTAAAATAACCTACTTTATTATTCTTTTATTTTCTCTCCATTTTCCTTTTTAAAAAAAACCCCGGTGTTACAATCTACCTTCCTTACAAAAATTTTGTCCTCAAAATTGTGGTCTTGTTATTCCTTAATGTACTCATCTCATCTCACCTACCCAATACCCTTACTCATCTATCGGTTACGCTCTAACCCGAATACTCACACGTTCACTAACTATAATCTAATTCATACCCTCAAACCCTTCTAACTGAATTTTCAACTCGATCTTTTCTCTAGCTAAGTTCATCTTTTTCTACTCGCACAAACCACTACGACTCTCTATGCTACCACAATCGAGTAATCCTAAGATACTAATGAGTACAATTCTTACCTCAAGTTTTACTAACCTCTATAAATTTTTAGATCAGGACTAACTCGTTCCTAAATCTTCACACAATACTCTAAATGGTGTACAACATATCCTTAATGCCCATTTATCTTCGACCCCTTGAAGACTCTCAACTTAAATCCTATTAGTGCACATCATTTGGCTGAAATACCTATCGTGTAATCCACAGCCCTAAATCTTCCTAACTAAGTTTACTTAGTCACTTCCTTTCTAATTCAGACATGTATCCATCAAACAACCTCAAACCTCCAAAGCCATCTCAATAGCGTAACACTAGAACCTATGGAGTAAACTTCTTATCTTTAGTTCTAGATTTTAAACTCCCTTCGATCTTACTATCGTATCTTACCCCTATTCCTCATTCTAACATCATTCGCATATTCCGAATTCTCACTACTTAAATTAATTCACTATGCACTCGAAATACTAACTGAGTTTTCATTCACTCCAAATTATCAACTCTCTACGACTCTAAGTTGGTTCATTCTAAACTATACATCTTAACTCTCAATAATCCTACACTATTGACTTCATTACACTATTCAACATCTCCAAAATTTTCATTTTCTTAACTTTGCTCCCTAACTTATCACTCCTATCTCTTACATTTACTTAAATCAACCAATCAAGACAATTTATACCTCAAACAATCATAAATACTCAAAGCTCTCATCTCTTAAACCTATCAACTATTCTTTAAAGTATACTATGAATCTTCATACTTACATTCGCTATGCTTAATTTGTCTAACTCACGTTCACTATACTCAATTTGTCTAGCTCCTAATTTCAGTCATTACCAAACACTCAAATTCTTAAGTCTAAACAAACTTGTTCTCAACTTTACACTCAACACTCATCACCCACATATCTTAAATGATCTACACTCACTTTAACTTCAACCTTATGAATTTCAAAATTGAAACTTTCCTAGATTCACCGCTTTCCAGAAGTACCCTTAATGGGTAAACTTTGTTTCCTTCTATATGATATTCTCTAAATACCGCAGTTTCACACGAAACTCTAAAATCAATGGCTTACCTCACTTCTTACTCTTCACCCACTAACATAGTGCAACCGTATGTTTAATTTACTCTCTAAGTTGTTCAACTTCATACGAAATATTCAATTTCTACTGGCTCTCTCTCTCATAGTTATCTAATCTCATCACTTCTAGCTTACATCTCCCAACCTCTACTAATACTCGAGTTCTCACTCACAGCTCACTCTTAAGCTTGCCAACTCTTAAGCTTATCCACTCTTCGAATCTATTTACGACATCAACAGTTTCGACTTCGTTACATACGAGTCGAATCTATAACCTTTCTAACTTAACATTATCCCTAAATCACTCAAACACTTTCGTGCAATTTCTCATTCTTCTTATTCGAAATTCTCTAATTCCTCAGATCTTACACTACTAATTACTTAAGGTTCAGACCTCGAACTCTAACCTTCCTCTTTCTATAGTATACGACTTCTAATTTCTTCCCAAGTTTCTTAACTCTAATACAATTATCTAATTTCCCTCATGATTCTCTTCAAAATTACTAACTAAACTAATCTACTTTCTATAGTCTTCCAATTCAGTTTAAATATTCCCCTAACTCTTCTTACAACAAGTCGTCCAATCCTTGTTTGCAAACTTGTTGTAGCCCAATTAACACCCTAAATCTCAATCTCCTACCTATTACCTCGACGAGTCACCATTTCTCCTAACATCGTGCGCATTAAACTAAACCTCAGAACATGATCTTAATTCAAGAGGTTAAACTTTTCTCTACTTACTCAAGACATCGAAGTTTCTAAGTTATTCCAAGTTATTCCAAACCTATATACTTTCGGCTCCCAAATCCTAGGTTGAATAACACCAAAACACAGAGTACCTTTCTATGGCTCATCATTCACTCCACAACTACTCCTCATTGCCACATTCACGACTTGACTCATACTCTCCATAATTCTACTCTCGAGTATTTCACCTTTCTATGACTCTAGTTTGGGTCATACTAACTAACTATACCTCTTAACACTCAATAGTCCCTATCATTGTTAACCCCACTTAACTTAGGCTAGGCTCCCCTCTTGATTTTTCTTGCATAAAGTTTATAAGAATCTTCCTCTCACCGAATACCAATTAGTATCTCTAATTCTCAAAATCCCCTTAACAATTCATAAACATATTAAGGGCACGACGAAGGTCTAAGGTGTCTCCCAATAAATTTTCAAACTCCTACCCGGTTCATCGTATCCTAGTACGTCCTAGTACTCCCAAAGATTTACTAACTATGCCCCAAGTCTATCTATGTGTATCATCATACAATTTCTCATTCTAAGGTTTATCTCATCCTGCATTCAACCCACTATCTCCTCACCCACCCATTTAATACTAGGACACAACTCACACCTTTCCTAACAACTATCACTTATACTCAGGCTAACATTAACACTTAATTCGGGTAGATCATACCTCTTTTCTCATAAGGTTAAGTCCCATCCTAAGATTCTCTAATCTATCTATGCTCAATCCTACTTCTATCTAATGTTACTTGGTTAGTTTCGCACTTCTAATAAATTCCTAGCTATTCGAACTATCAGTTCACTATGTCAACACACATGTCTATGAATTAGCTTAAGGGATCCACCAAAGTTGTCTCGGTACTCATGGAATATTCTAATCTATTACAGTTCCAAAATAACAAGGGGTTAAACAATTCTAATCTTAAAGATAAACTATCTAAAATTAAAGAAATACTTACAGTCGGTGAAGCACGTTGCATGGCGGCCAGCATTGTCGGGTAATCCATTGAACGACTTGACCATTTACGCTCTTATACCATCTTGTAACACCCCCGAACTCACCCTGGCTTGGTGCGCTACTTTGCTAACCAATCCCACGTTAAAACATAATTTAAATTAAATCTAAGTCTCTCAAAACTCTCTTATGTTATACCTAACTGCCTAGACTCACTAATTTTCCTTAATCCTAACCTTTAAGCACCATGGCGTCCTTCCCAAAAATTTCAGCAAAGTAACGCCTGAAAATGACGCCTCCAAAATGCTAGGTACCTGCATAAAATCCAATCCCAACCAAACCAGAATATTCTAACCATCTAACCAACCTATGAAATCTCCAAATAACAGTAAAGAGGGAAACGAAAATACGAACATACCTAAGTGAAGAAAGTCCACAGTATAGGGCGACACATCACCGTTAACTATGACTATATACAACAATTACATAAAACTATCCCATAACTCTCAAAACATCAACTAAAAGAAAGCTACACATTCCCATCATTTCTACAAACAAACATTTACAATAAACTACTAAATCATAAAGCCCACATTCCCGACGACCATGGTCGAGGCGCCCCGACAATAGCCCGCACCGGCATACCGCATGCATCACCAACTGCTGCCTAGTATTGTGCTGCCTCATCCACATCACCAGAGTAAAACTCATCACCTACACCATAGAACACAAAACATAAGCCTAATGCTTAACAAGTAGGGAAATAATGCACAATAACACACTAAATGCTCGACTCAACCCTAACATACGGTTTCTACACACTCTGTTGTTTTCTTTTCATTTCGGTTGCATTTATCTTTCACTTTCATGTAAATCAAGTAGGCACACGCTCCAATACAATCCTGGACGGCCACGCCTTGACCCACGGAGCTAGACCGGAGGCACACGCCCTAACACAATCCTGGACGGCCAACCAAATCTCCCCCAATCGATCGTAGAATCCTCATTGTGCTTCCAAGCACGAGCATATCGAGGCATTCATACTCACGACACATTACGTAATTTTTGCATAGCATCTCTAATCAAATACCTCATGGGGTGCTCAGCGAGCCACGAGCCCGATGAGGCTATTCAACTAGAGACCAAGTTGCATAGCATCTCTAATAAAATACCTCATGGGGTGCTCAGCGAGCCACGAGCCCGACGAGGCTATTCCACTAGAGACCAAGTTGCATATCAATTTTCTTATCTTTCAATTCATTCTCACCACTCAAGCATGCAAAACACGTGGTTTCGTAGTTATAAAACAATGATGCATGACACACGATGCATGACACAAATTAAAACATAGTAAACAACAAACATAGCAAACAAACAACCATTCCCTGCCGTTCTATGGTGTAGGCCCGAAGGCAACAAACAAGCACCACTACTTACCTGGCGCCCTAGCTCGCTGAGGCTACGCGGTTACCTGCCCACCTACGACTCGACCTACGACAAATATTCAAACTTTATTAAAATCAAGACTACATTAACCAATGACTCTCAAACTACTATTTCTAGCCTAACCCAACGAAAACCTAACTAAACGGGCCACTAATTTGGGTTTGGTAAAAACTGACCTAAAACTTTGAACGTGCGTAACTTTTGCGTCGGTTATCAGAATTGAACGATTCCAGCGGCCACGTACTCCTCTAATAACCTATTTTAACCTGCCAAAAGGAATTTTAAAATAAATGACTATAGCTAGGTCAAAATCAGTAAAACCCGAACTGCCCCATAACCGGGAAATTTCCCCATTTCGATTTTCAATCAATTTTGGTCTAATTCCTCACCAATCGACCACCCACACCCTCAATTAGCATAAACAATCAAAATCTCGAGACTACACATCACCAAACTCGAAATGCCCAAATCGGGTTTCACTGAATTTGACTCAAACGAGGCTCATCACGGCCAGGCGATGAAAGCCGGACCAAGGGTCGGCAAACCCACGCCGGAAACAACCACAAACCACCGGTGATCGGAGCTCAAACTCGCTCCACACCCTCGGCCTTGAACAGAGCAAAAGCAGGGCGAAAATGGCTTACTCGTCAAACTTGTGCGCGGAGACGAGCCGGAGTCTGCTCGTCGCCGTCGTCTGGCCGGAAAACCATGAAAATCGGCGGTGAACGGCCGTCGATCACTCGCCCTCACCTCTCCCCTTCGCTACCCTGCCTTCGCCGTTCGTGAACGACAGAATGGCCGAAGCCATTCTGTCGTTTTATTATATTTTTTTTTAAATAATAATAATACAACTAACCATTAATTAATCTTCATTTACCGTTTTGCCCTCCCTTGTTTTCGACCATTTCGAATTTCGTTAAATCTCGTTTTTAATTATAACCCCCGGCTTAATTTCATTGGGAATATCCGAACCTAAATTAAGAAACCATTCACTTTTCTTTTAAATTATTTAAAATAACCTACTTTATTATTCTTTTATTTTCTCTCCATTTTCCTTTTTAAAAAAAAACCTGGGTGTTACACTAGTAGCCAAATTCTGAGCACAAATCTTCTAGTTATGATGGTAAAAATGGACAAGGTTATGTGGAAGATCAAAAGTGACTTGGCTGAAAGTAGTTATCCAATCTACACTCAAAATTATGTCACTATCGCCAAGCAGGAGGGTTTGCAAGGGAAACGTGAAGGAAAGGTTATGCATCTACCAAACTGTTGGATGCGGAAGGCGAGTACTCGAAAGTTTTTTCACCACTAGAAATCGTTATCAAAATGGGTCAAGAGGAGTGCATTGCCAGTTGAAGTCGCTTGGCGAGTTGTTTGTCTAGAAAGCTATGAGTAGTCCACTATCAATCAAAATAGAGATGAGAAAATTCTAAAGGAAACTACAAGTCCAGAAGGTGGAATGAAAAGTATGGCCAACAATGGCATAGAGAGAAACTTCCATCCCGTTATCATCGTCACTTACCAAATCACTTTAACTAAGGTCTTCTGAACCCTCACCACTATCAGTAGTCAAGTCAACAATAATAACATTGAGTGATCACCACATACAAGCACCGTACTTCTCGTTGCACTTCAAGCACATGCCCATCTTCTGTTTTAGTTGTAGGTCCACTTAATGATTTTTTTAAGCTTTATTGGTGTTTTCTCTAATTTCGGGGTGGAATCAAAGGCTGGTAAGAGGGTAACCAATTGTCATTGATCCTTGCCATTTCAATCTAGCAAATTGTCAACCATATTTGAGGTGACGATGCATTGTTGTAATCACCGATTCTTTCAAGAGAGCAATCTCAAAAGCTTGCAATAGACGTTGGTTTGGATATAATAACCACGACCTGAATTTCCTCACGAATGCCACTTGAAAAAACAACGATGAAAAAAGAATCTAGAAGGGGAGGAAGAGTTGGTTGAAAATGAGCTTTTAACGTCTCAAATCACTCCAAATATTCCTTAATAGAGCTCGTTTGAAAGAACTTACTAAAAGTTTCCTTAATATAAGGAACCCCTTCATCCTAGTAAGATATTGTCCACTTTGGGTCACCCATACAGCCCTCATGGATTTGTTTTGCCAAGGACTTCACAGTCGGTCACCCAACATGGTACTACTCTCACTAGAACACTTTTAACTTCGGAGTTCTTATGAGTTCCGTTTCCAATTGTGCTCCAAAATGTGTCTTACTAACTTGGGAGGGTTTCCTTACATATATTTCATTTCCATGTACCTCCCCAAGCGATGTGGGATTGTGACTATCCCCTTTTTACGACCCGAGATTTACCTGTACTCGAGTCCGGGATTTACCTACACTCGACTTAGATCCCGAAGTTTGTCCCGCAACCTGAAGTTTGTCCCGCAGTCGTGCTCATACGTACACATTCGGGTCATCACAATCACCCCTCATCGGGGGCCCAATGTCCTCGTTGGCCACAGGCTCTGATACCATTTGTAACAACTCATTTTTCCAGTAAGATATTGTCCGCTCTGGGGATTGGGTCGTAGCCCAATATTCTCTCCTCATGGCTTTGTTTGGCAAGAACCTTCCTAGTCGGTCACCCAACATGGTACTGCTCTCACTGGAGCACTTTTAACTTTAGAGTTCTTATGAGATCTATTACTAATTGTGCTCCAAAATGCGTCTTACTATCTTGAGATGATTTCCTTACATATGTTTCATTTCCATATACCTCCCTAAGCGATGTGGAATTGTGACGATCCCTCTTTATGACCCGGGATTTATACCTATACTTGAGTCTAGGATTTGCATACACTCGGCTTAGATCCCGAGATTTGCCCCACAACCCAAAGTTTGCCCCGTATTCGTGCTTATACATACACATTCAGGTCATCACAATCAACCCCTCTCCCCTCGGGGGCCCAACGTCCTCGTTTGCCACATTTCTAGTTGGGTACAGGCTTGGATATCATTTATAACGAACCTCTTCATCCCAGTAGGATATTGTCTGCTTTGGGTCGCCCATACAGCCCTCACGGATTTGTTTTGGCGAAGACTTCCCAGTCGGTCACCCAACATTATACGGTTCTCACTGGAGCACTTTTAACTTTAGAGTTCTTATGGGATCCGTTACCAATTGTGCTCCAAAACGTGTCTTACTATCTTGAGAGGGTTTTTTTTTTACATATATTTCATTTCCATATACCCCCCCAAGCGATGTGGGATTATGACGACCCCCTTTTTACGACTCGAGATTTGCCTATACTCGAGTCCGGGATTTGCCTACATTTAGCTTAGGTCCCGAGGTTTGCCCCGTAACCCGAGGTTTGCCTCGCAGTCGTGCTCATACGTACACATTCTGTAACGACCCCTCATCCCAGCAAGATATTGTCCGCTCCGGGGATCGGGCCGCAGCCCAATATCCTCCCCTCACGGCTTTGTTTGGCAAGAGCACTTCCCGGGAGGTCACCCAACCTGGAATTACTCTCGCCGGAGTACGCTTAACTTCGGAGTTCTTATGGGATCCGTCGTCAATTGAGCTCCAAAACGCGTCTTGCTATTTAGGGAGGGATCTCTTACATATGTTTCATTTCCACATACTTCCCCAAGCGCTGTGAGATTGTGACGACCCCCTCTTTACGACCTGTCACCTTCCGGCTCACCCGCGCGGACGTACCGCCATCCGGGTTCCGGTTCGTGCAGCCATCGTACCAGTACAGATTCGGGACTTACAGATTCGGGTCATCACAATCACCACCCCTTGGGGGCCCAACGTCCTCGTTGGCCACAATTCCGGTTGGGTACAGGCTCTGATACCATTTGTAACGACCCCTCATCCCAGCAAGATATTGTCCGCTCCGGGGATCGGGCCGCAGCCCAATATCCTCCCCTCACGGCTTTGTTTGGCGAGAGCACTTCCCGGGAGGTCACCCAACCTGGAATTACTCTCGCCGGAGTACGCTTAACTTCGGAGTTCTTATGGGATCCGTCATCAATTGAGCTCCAAAACGCGTCTTGCTATTTAGGGAGGGATCTCTTACATATGTTTCATTTCCACATACTTCCCCAAGCGCTGTGAGATTGTGACGACCCCCTCTTTACGACCTGTCACCTTCCGGCTCACCCGCGCGGACGTACCGCCATCCGGGTTCCGGTTCGTGCAGCCATCGTACCAGTACAGATTCGGGACTTACAGATTCGGGTCATCACACATTCAGGACATCACACTTAACCTCCTCTCTAGTATTCTCTAAAAGATGGCGACATAAATCCACGACAAATTGGTCCCACGAAATGTGCGTAGAAGAAGTAAACCATCCATGAAAAACCACACATCAACATGATCCTTAAGATATAATACCTGATATGCTAAGTTGGAATATGGTGAATGTCAAAATACCTTACGACCTTACGGACCATTTCGTGGGGGCTCTTACCAACAAAGAGCAAAAATTGAGCTTTGGCAAGCAAGGAAAAACATTTGTGTCACAATAATTAGCATCTAATGCCATGTGTGGGGGGTGTACTCGAGTTGGAAGCGAGTAGTTGATCCAGTAGCAGAGGCTGTGTCTATTGAAATTTTGGGCGAGAAAGGACCAATTGATTAAGGATGGTCATTACTGCATCTTGCTTAGAAGTTAAGTCTTGAAAAGAATTGAGAATCGTGTCCTCTTAACTCTTGTGAAGAACAATCAACTATTGAAGCAAGTAATCAGAAACTTCCAATTAGGCGGAAATGATAGTAACATTGGAGTTAAACTCCTTAAGCTTAGAATTCATACGTTGTTCGAAATTCTTAGTCATTTTAGAGTGCTTATCAACCATCAATGATCGTTGCTTCTATGATACCAATTGTTATGGTGGTTGGAACATTGGAGCTCAAGAATGAAAAAATGGAAGACGGGAAAAGATTATTTATATCTCTAAAAGAAAAAAGGAAAGGCAAAACCTAAAGAAAATAAAATCCCCCATCACACCTTCTCCTTCCTTTCCGATTACATATATCGATCTCTCCTAATTCTAGTTGTCTTCCACACGAGCTAGCTTAGAACGACATTGCTTACATTGGAGTAAATGAATTTAGATGGGTAACGACCAGTTTTCATTTCGTGGAACTTTGCTACCCTGTGTAGGCAAAGATTATTCAAGATTTTGTTGATTGTGAGGGTGCAGCCCATATTAGTGGGGATGAAAATCTCACATTGCTTAGTAGAGTGTAAATTGAGAGCTTTATAAGTACAATGTTCTCCCTATCTAATATAACTTGTTTTTGGGATAACCCCAAGAACAAATCTGTGAGGGTTCTGGCTTAAGCGGATAATATTTTACTAGGAGCATTGAGGGACTCCACAATACCGTGGAGATTGTGGCAATCCACTCTGTCAAGTCAAAGGTGACCCAGCCCATACTAGTGGGGATGCACAATCTCACATTACTTAGAAGAGTGAAAATTGAGTGTTTTATAATAGAGTTCTCCTCCTTATCTAGTACAATACGTTTTGAGCTAATCCCAAAAATAAATCTGTGCAGGCTTTAGCCCAAAACAGACTATATTGTACTGGCAGCACTAGGGGACTCTACACTAACAGAAAGACATTTAAAATGATTCATATGTTACCCCCCAAACTAAAACTTGGCAGTGTTTGCAAAGCCAAACAAAATCGCAATAGAAAATTAAAAATATAAGGGCAGAGATATTCCCTGAAAAAAGGGAATCACTCTTCTTGTTCCTCATCATCATCTTTATCAGCATCATCTGCATTATGAATGGAAGGAAGCAAACATGAGGAAAAAGCTTTAACCGAGAGATATAGAGTAAGACTTGCTTACCCACTTCAAATATGAGATCTTCAATTTTCTTGTCATGCCATTTTTTTATATTTTTTCTTTGTATATTTTGGCATTTTTATATGCTCCCAGTCAGAATTCATCAAGCTCATTTAACTACAACCTTTGATGTTGCTCTACTGCTTCCAAATTCAGTTTTAATTTTCCAATTGACCAAAAAGCCTTGTGCTCAAACTCTACAAGTAAGTGGCATGCTTGTAATATCTTGTAATTTTCTATCCTGTCTTTTTAAAAAGAAAAATATTTGTTATTCGAGGTCAACTTGTTTCTCGTTGACTCAAATTTTCTTGCTTTGTTGGCATTTGGCCACGTGCAACTTTCCGGTCAAATCGGTCAAGCCATCAATTTTTGTGTTCCACTTGGTGATTTCCAAAATCTTAAGTTTGGTAGATTAATTTTTTGTCTTTGGATTCGTTAGGAGGAGATTCCTGAAGCGTTGAGGCTTTCAGTGAATATCGGGAATTTTCTCGTGAAATTTAATCCTACAAATTTGGTCAAGTAAATCAAACTGTAGCCGGTGAATTTTGTTTATAGTTTGGAAAATTTTCATCGATTAGGTTTGAAAGTTTTCTGTTGGATTTTAGAATTGTTGGGATGTCAAGGTTCAATAATTTTTTTAGTATATAAAACATAATAATATATATTATGTTTATATATTAAATAAATTTGAAATGTATTTAAGAAGGAAGGAAGGTTCCTTCCTTCCTATTTTTCCTCTGCGCGATCGAGAAGGGAGTGGGAGAAAGAGTGAGATGTTTAGGAAACGACGAGTTTCCATCGCTTGCCTTGTGTTCTTCTTGTCCCAATCTCCGTGTTTTATTAAGGGGGTCTGTTTCATTCTTGCTAGTTTCATATTTAAATTTTTTATTTTTCGTTGGATTCAGATTTTTTGGGTAACATCTTGAAATAATGACTTGTTTTGGTATTATTCAGTTTAATCTGTAGTTAATGTAAGTTTTCTATTTGTTTGAGAGTGAAAATCAAAGACAATGGAGGGTTTTTCTATGACAATCGTCATCGAAACAACGTCTCCAGACTTCCTCTATCTCGAGCGGATTCCCGCATTGCAAAGTGGACTCCTGTGAACTTGACTTGCGGAGTCTCGCGGGTGGACCTGCGGACTCTCACTATTTGACTGTTGACTATTGATTATAAACTTTGACTATTTTTTTGGATTACTAAACGATGCTAAAAAATTTCTACAACCTTGTGCCATACCTTTTTTCGTCGTTCTAAATGCAGTGGTACTCTCCGTTTGTTGAAATTTTTTTTTGATCATTTTGCTCGTAAATTGAGGTGAGACACTAAACTTTATTATTATGTCTTTAAGCTAAAAATTTCCAAATTAGGTTGGCTAGTGTTGTTTTTAGATAAATTCAAGATTTAGAAAAATTTTTAAGAAGTTTCGAAGGTCGAGCGTGCACAATCGAACTTCGAGTTTTCTCGTTGTCGCACATGTGAATCAACTATTTATTAGGTTAGTTGCCATTTGTTTGTATTTGGGTTCTTAGTATCGAGTCAGATCAATCTCTAATGTGTGGGTTGGAAATTTGATCATGATTTAATTTTAAGTTGCAAAGTTTGGTGTCTGTACCTGATAGAGCAAATTGTTGTCGTATCCAGGTAGAGGTTACTATACTGTAACATTTTACATTTCATTGCTTAGTTTTCAAAAACTTATTTTTGTAGATTGACACCTATAAAAACCCTGACGGTGCCTGATCATCAATTTTTCGTATATATATGTATGTTTTACACATCTAAATTTCAAGTGTATGATATTTAAATAATTGTTATAACTGTACGTTTGATTGGCTGATTGACACCTATAAAAACCCCTGACGGTACTTAATCATCAATTTTTATGTGTATATATGTATGTTTTACACGTTTAAATTTCAAGTGTATGATATTTAAATAATTGTTATAATTGTACGCCCGATTGGCTGATTTTTTATTTGGGTTGGATGAGCCTTCTAGTGTCGGATTCCAGCTATTTGGGTTTGCACAAGGCAGACAACCAAAATAAGTGGAGTTAGGCTTGATGCTCATGTGTGACTGATTGAGCTTTTTGGTATCAATTTTCGATTGTTTTGGATTGTAACTGACTGAACATCCAAAGCAACTGACTCCGATAGTATGCGGCTTCTACTGTGTGAAGGTTGCTTATTTATTTATTTCAAAATTGGTAATAGAGTGGTGATGACGCGCTCTTTGGGTTTCAAATCCCTAAACCTGGCAAGGGTATTGTTGATTATCATTTATATGGGTTGCATCGTAGATGGCCATTATTCGCTGACAACCCAGGTAACGAGCCTTGATCTCTTGATCGCATGTTGCTTATTTTCTTCTTTCTGGCTCATGAGGTGCTGCTGAACTTCGGTCGCTGTCTTTTTGTGATATTGTGTTGAAGGAGTCTATGAGCTGCCCCATCTATGGCTCGTTAAGTCTATTTTTAAATTGTTAATGATGATGTAATGATTTGAAAATTCTTGGGTCGTGGAGCCTGTTTTGAAATGAAATAAAATGTATTTTAATAATAAATCTAACAACTGATTATGGTTTTGAAAGAAAATGGTAAAACCAATTTTACATATGCATTGCGTATAGTATAGCGTTACATACTAAGTTAGTCACTCACCTCAAAGACCCCCCTCAATCTCCTTAGTTAGGATCGTGGAGGGTGAAGTTGCTAATGCTCGTTGAGGAGTGGATCTCCTACTTAGTCCTCTTCTTTCATTGTTTCATCGGATGTTATTATTCGTCTTGATGAGGAACTATCTAGTTGTATTATTGCATTCCTTTGTTCTGTATAAATTAGTTGAGTGTTTAGTATTTTATTTCCTGCATAGTATTTTATTGGATTTGTTTTAGGTTATGCACTATCTTACTTCTATGTGATCGCTATGTGCATTTCGGCCCATTTTTCGTGGGTCAGGGCTCACTTTGTTTAAAGTCTTTTGTTGTTAAACCTAGTCTTGTGCTGAACAGTCTGGTTCTCTAAGAGGATTTGGTCGTTCGACCTGGCATTTCTGTCAAGACCCACCACCGTGTCATGACAAAACTTTTCCAAATATTAATTGATATCAGGAAGTTCCTAATAGCATTTTGTAGGTAGGCTGGTACGCCCATAATGCATCTTCTAGCCTAGCTAATCAATATTTTTTCTAGGGTTAACCACTTTCTCTAGAATTCTTTTTATTTCTCTATTGGAAACCTCAGCTTGTCCATTAGCTTGAGGATGATATGTTGTAAAACCTTATGGTGAACTTCGTATTTAGCTAGAATATTGTGGACTGTTTGTCCCATAAATGCTTTCCGCCATCAGTTATAATAGCTCTTAGAGTTCTGAATCAGGTAAAAATATTCTTGTGTAAAAATTGAACGACCACCTTCATGTCATTTGTAGGAAGAGACACAAGTTCTATTCATCTTGATACATAGTCTAAAACAACCAAAATATATAGATTCCCAAATGAAGAAGTAAATGGGCCAATAAAATCTCTTCCCCATACATCAAACAACTCCACTTCTAAAATGTTATTTAATGGTGCTCATGTTTCCTAGAAATGTTGTCAACTCTTTGACATATGTCACAAGATTTAGCATAGGCATTAGGATCTTTAAACATTGGATGGCAATACAAACCGGATTGGAGCACTTTAATGTTGGTCGTATTCCTTCAAAATGTCTTTCATATGGTGGTGCATGGCATTGTTGCAGCATTGAATATATTTCATCTTCAAAAATACATCTTCTTATTAATTAATCAGCACACGACTTGAATAAAAAATGATTATCCCAAAAGTAGAATCGAACATTCACTTCTTTTGTTGATGATGAAAATCCAGAGGTAAAATGCCACTCACAATATAATAAAAAATTTCAGCCTACGAAGGGGCATATACATCTCCAACTTCCAATAACTGCTCATCAAGAAAGATATCTTTAATGGGTTCTGATTCTTTAAGTTATTCCTCTTCCAATCGTGATAAATGGTCAGTTACTTTATTCTCACAACCCTTTTGGTCTCTAATTTCAAGGTCAAAATTCTTCGAATAATAGAACCCTACAAATTAATCTTGGTTTGCATCATTTTTCGTGTATACTACTATTTTTTTCCCACCAAATAAGATATGAATTTATCAATGGTAAAGACTACAACCAACAATTTCTTTTCTGTGGTTGTATAATTTAGTTTAGCATCTATGAGGGTTTTACTAGCACAATAAATTGCATGAAATACCTTATCTTTTCTTTGTTTGGGAATTGCTACTAAAGCAAAGTCATTGGCATCACACATTAGTTCAAATGGAAGAGACCAATCTGGATCAATAATAATTGGGGTAGAAACTAGCTTATGTTTCAATTTCTACAAAGGTTTTATGACATGCTTCATCAAAATAGAATGTTGTATTATGCTCAAACAACGAACACAGAGGCTTTGAAATTTTTAAAAAATCCTTCATGAATTTTCTATAAAATCCAGCATGGTCAAGGGAAACTCTATATTCTTTTAACTGTTGTTGGTGTAAGAAGGTTGTCAATAACCTCTATTTTGGCCTTATCCACTTCAACACCATTTTTGGAGATTTGGTGACCGAAACTACGCCTTCGGACACCATAAAATGATATTTCCCCATTGAGAACCAGGTTTGTCTCAAAACATCTCTATAAAACCTACCAAAGATGTTCTAAATATGATTTAAATGAATCTCTGACAACATAAAAATCATCCACAAATACCTCTAAAAATTGTTCAATGATATCGGAAAAAATGGCCATCATGCATAGTTGAAATGTCATCAGTGCATTACAAAATCCAAATTGCATGCACCAAAATGCAAAAGTACCATATGGGTATGTAAAAGTTATCTTCTCTTGATCTCCAGGTGAAATGGCAATTCGATTGTATCCCGAATAATAGTCTAGAAGCAATAATATTCCTGGTTGCTTTGTTTAACTTTTGATAACCCATACAAACTCTCCAACTAGTAACTGTTCGGGTTGGAATCAGCTCATTTTGTTTATTGGTGATCCCTTTCATCCCTCTTTTTTACGGAACACATTGAACATGGCTAACCCAAGAACTACAAGAAATCAGTGATATAACTCCATCATCAAGCAACTTAATCACTTTCTTCTTCAGAACATATTTCATGATCAAGTTTAATCTATATTGTGTTCCATAGAATTGCCTTGGCCCTGTTTCAATAAGATTTTGTGCATGCAAATACTTGGATTAATCCCTTTTATTTCTGCAATTGTCTACCCAATAACTTTTTTGAATTTCTTTAATACTTCGATCAAATTTATTTCCTGCTCCGCTATCAAGGAAGGTGAAATGATAGTTGAGAGTGTTCTCACATACCAAGAAAAATATATTTAAGGTGTGAAGGTAGTGGCTTCAAATCCAATGAAGGTGGATCATCAACTGACTGACTTTGGTAATTTGCAACCTGCTTCTGATCTGTCCAAATGCTCAAATTGCTCGCTGTAATGTTTAAAAATCCATTTTGCTTCTTTTATACTATCATCCATTATTGTCGTTTCTTTTATTTTTTTAACTTGTGCACGTTTTCCATTTACAGTTTGTCTCCAAAGAAAAACAATCTTCAGCTTCATCAAGAAATCTCATAGCTTTTAAAACATTGAATGTCACTTGTTGATCGCTGACTCGCATAGTTAAGCTCTCTCTTCTAAACACCAATTAGAGTTGTTCCTGTAGCTAAGAAGGGTCTATCAAGAATGATTGAGACCTCTCTATCTGCTTCATAATATAGATTGATGAAGTTTGCTAGAAAAATAAACCTATCAACCTTAACCAACACATCATGAATATTCCCTTCTTGGTGAACCAACGAACGATCAACTAACTGCAGCGTAATTGTGGTTGGACGAGCTTCTCCAATTCCAAGCTTTATAAAAACAAACATCGACATTAAGTTTATGCTTGGTCAAAGATCACATAATGCTTTGCCAAAATAGTTACTTCTGATGGTGCATGGAATGGTAAAGCTATCCAAATCTTTGAGTTTTAGAGGTAATTTATTTTGTAAAATATAGCTATTTTTCTCAATAATAACTATTGTTTCAAACTCACCAAGCCTATTTTTAATGGATAAAATATCTTTCATAAACTTTGTGTAGCTTGGTATCTGTTTTAACAATTTCATAAGCAGAATATTGATGTGAAACTACTTAAGAACATCCAAACATTCTCGTAATTATTTATTTTGTTGTTGTCGCTGAAGTCTTTCCGGAAATGGTACAAGAGGATGCTCAACTTGATATTTTGTGGTTGCATGCGGTGGAGATGCTACAACACCGAAAATTTCAACATTCTTTCTCTTCTTTTTTGAGTTCTCTTCCACTTGTGTTTCCTACTGAACATCCTTATTTTTCCTTGCTATATCTTTTTGATTCTCCATTGTTTCTACCTCTCTTCTATTCCTTGAAATTATGGATTTATGGTGCTCCTTTCCATCTCTTCTCGGGACTTGGCAAGGCTCCTAGAAGTCTATTATTTAAAGCTTGGGCAAGCTGACTAACTTGATTCTCTAAGTTTCAAAGTGAAGCAACGTTGTTCTGGATCATTGTATTTTGATTTTCAATGACATTGTTTTGGTTTTGGATGAGCACATCATTCCTTTTATATCTCTATCTATATGTACAGATATATATATATCTATCTATATGTACAGATATATATATCTATATATATACATCTGTACATATGTGTGTGTGTGTGTGTGTGTGTGTATATATATATATACATCTGTACATATACATATATCTATATCTATATCTACATATGTATATATATATATATCTATATCTACATCTGTACATATATATATATCTATATCTACATCTGTACATATATATATATCTATATGTACATATGTATATATATATATATATGTACATATATGTACATATATCTATATGTACAGATATATATATCTATATGTATATTCCATAGATTATGACTGTTGTTCAAGTTAAAGCTGTCATTTCTATTGCAGTATTATCTGCTGTGAAAAGTTTTCAGTGTGTTTTGTGAAGTGCGTTGGTTAGAATTCTATGTTTGAGAATTCCATTGGAAACTAGGGTCTGCTTCCAACCCAGATTGTATGCATTGTTGTTTCTATTATATCCAACATAATTGACAAACTCTGGGTTCAAGGGGCATTCCTCATAAACATGTTCTTCTCCGCAACATGTGCATGAAATATTTGGTGCTTTCTACCTTGAAGTTACGCCTATGGATTTGATTGCATTGGTGAGAGATGACATTTGAGTTGTCAATGCTGTCATTTTTTCTAGCTCATAAACTTCCAACTCATCTATTTTGATTCAATCTCTTGGTTGGCCATTGACAATTATTGGTAGACATTGTTTACAAAAGCTCCAATGTTTCGCTACATGTTTTTATTAAAATGGCCCCATTTTCTATTGCATCCACAATTGATAGAGTTTACCCATTTAACCCATTATAGAAAGCTTCCAGTTGAACCCATTAAAAAATTCCATGATTTGGACATTGTCTTACTAATTCTTTAAATCTCTCTCATGCCTTGTAGACAGATTCTCCTTTTTGCTATTGAAAACTCATTAGGTCATTTCTCATTTTTTTCATTTTTAATCAGTGGAAGGTACTTCATCAAAAAATTTTGTGCTAGTTTAGCCTAAGTGGTCACTTAATTTGCTAGTATAGAATTCACCTAAGCTCTTGCTCAATCACGTTGCAAATAAGGAAACAATTTCATTCTCAAAGCTTCCCTATTTACTAATTCAGGCTCGAATGAAGGGTTTCAGATGCTAGGATCTTTTTCATGTCATTCCCGTCTTCAAGTTTTGCAAAGAGTTGCTTGCGGGTAAGTTGTTTTCCAACTCTAGTTTTGAGTTTAAAAGTTTGGGTTTTGTAGATTTAGAGTGTATACAGGTTATACCTTCGATTATAGGACAAAATCAACAAGGGAGGCCAAATTTCAAGTTTCACGTCTCTGGAAATCGACGCACTGGTTGACCGATGGTGATGGCAAAGCCAAGAAAGGTTCACACCTCGGCAAGTGTTGACCTCGACAAACTGTAAAGTGCAAGTGTCGACTGGTTGGTCGACATTTGCCATCCCCGAAGAAGTCAAGGGTGGACCCTTTGCTCAAGGTGTTGACCCTTGCCAACCCTAGACCAACAAAGGTCTACCTTTTTCTTAAGGTGCCGACCCATGTTGTGTCTTATGTGGAGCAACGGTTGGCCCTTGCTTGGAACCGTTGACCCTTGCAGTGCATTTTGCTGCCCCATTTTGGGGAAAATTTTATTGCCTTGGCGAAGTTTGAGTACAAATGTCAATCCTTTCGTGTAAGTTCCTAGTTACGGTTTATGAGTTATCTAGTGATATCCCTCATGTTCTTATTTGAGGTTTTGATGTTGGTTTGTTATAGGTTCCAAAAATATCACTGTTTCCGTCGTCTTGGATTCGATGCTGTTTCCCAGTGCATGTTCCTGATAGCGTGTGTCAGCTAGACGGTAAGAATGTGGTCGGCATTGAGGTTTCTATATTGTATTGCTTTGCATAATATGGTTTCAAAAAAACTTATTTTTGTGAGTTACCACCATATAAAAATCTGACGGGGCCTGGACGACAGCATGTCTTTTTTTAATCATATGTACTTATATCTTACACTTTTAAATTACATGTGCGTGGTATTTCATTTTGAATTGTTATATGTGTACACCCAATGGGCTGATTTGTGATTTGCTGATCAAGTCTTTCTAGTATCAGACTCTAGTGTTTCTAGGCTACATCAGTTGAGCAACTAAAATAACTAGAGTCAGATATGACAATTGTGTGGGGCTGATTGAGCCTTTTTGATATCGGTCTTCTGTTGCTTGTTTATATGTTGCGAAATGTCAGTAGGGCAGTGATGATGCGCTCTTTAGATTTCAAATCCCTAAAGCTAATTAGGGTGTTTATGGACGGTGTCGGCTCTGAGCTTTGGCTCGTCGACCACTATGTGGACATAACATGGGTGGTGCCATCGTTGGCTAGTTCGTCGGCCGCCCTTTGATTAACAGGTTATACCGTCGATGACTTACTCATTGATAGCCCCGATGATGTGATTGAATTTTTGGATTGTCGTCACTTTTTAGTTTCTTCCTGGTGCATGAGGTGTGGCCGGATCTACAGTTGTAACTTTTTTGTGAAAGTGTGTCGAAGGGGTCATTGAGTTACTTTCTTTTTTCATTGAGATTGTTTTCAAACAAAAATGTGGTGACTTTGTTTATGTATAGCTATCTATGTATGTAGCAATATTTTCGAAGGTAGCCCACTCATGGCTTGATGAGCTTGATTTAAAAACTTTATAAATGATTTACTGATTTGAAAATTCTTGGCTCGTAGAGTCTGTTTTGGAAATGAAAAGGAAATGATTTGAATATAATTTCATGCACTACATTTTTATAACTGCTTCATAGTTTTGAAAGAAAATGAGAAAATTCGTTTTCACTTGCATTTTGAGTATAATATAAAGTTCCCTACTGAGTTAATCGCCCACCTCAAAGACCCCTTCTATTTCTCAAGTTAAGATCTGACATGCCTCGGAGTCCCGTCACAAGATCACAAACTCGGGCACATAATTTAGTCACTCAATGTTCTAATGAATTGTCTCTTTTTGTAGGTTTTTATCCCATCATGAACTTCACTTGGGAGCGACCTCTAAAGATGTGGAGAAGCCTTGTCATGTCATTCAGTAGAGCATTCACACGGAGCATTCGGGTAGCCTAATGGGAATTTGTTTCCCCGGACCTTTAAACGTGTAATTTTAATTTTTAAAATTCATTAGCATACATTAGCCTTTTTGTAAGGATATTTTATAATTGCATATCATGCATTAGATTGTGTGGTTGGGGTTAGATGTATGATAGTGGATTTGGGTTGAAGAAATTCCATTCAAATATTCAAGGAAAAAGCCTACAACAAATGGAGCCCAAAGAAGGACTTGGCCCAAGGAAGAACCCACATTAAAAGGTAAGAAAATGTAGGTACAAATGTGGGTGGTCACTTGGATTGATAACTTGGCAAAAATCTCCACCTTTGATGCATTTTGGCGCGGGCTCAACAAGGAGCGTCGGATCAGGCACGCGCATTAGCGCCATCTGGCGCAGGCAGCAAGCGAGCCAGCTGGGCGCGGGCAGCAGCAACTCCAGCATCCGGGCACGCGGGCGCAGCTTCACTTGGACCGTTGATTAGCGCGCGCCTGGTTGCTCTCCACCGTTGATCCGCGCGCGCCAGCTCCTTCATCCTCGGCCATTGATCTTTTGCCTTGATCCAATGGTTCTCATTCACTCTTGCCAAACCCTAATCCACCCTAGTATTTCTATAAATACATGGCATTGGTGAATGTATGACAACTTTTGCCAAATTTATAAAATTACTATTTCCTTATTCCAAGGTTGTGTTCCTTTGGAGTTTTCCTTGCTTCCTTGAGCCAAGTGAGTAGCTCTACATTATTAACCTAGCTTTGGGTTGCTAGGTTAATTCTTAACTATTCCCTCGCCTTTTTTATTGGGATTAGGAGTTGAGGACGAAAACCTAGGCCCTAGGTGGTCGTTTTTCCAACGGAAAAATCGTTTATCCAAAAAGCGTAAAACGTAAGATAGCTTTTTGGATCCGCCAAAGGTATTTCCATTTATTTGCTTTCCATCACTTTCACACACACTTATCATCCCTTTAAATTCGGCCATCACCATTCACACACCTCATTTTTCTTTTATTGTATTTTGTTTCCTTTTTCCTTTAGCATGCTCCACAGTTGCACACACATTTCTCTTCATCTTTTTCCCTCATTTTCTTCTTCATTTCATGTCCTCATTAAGCATTTACTAATCGGCCATCTAGCATCCATATTGCATCTTTTCATTTAGTTGTAATTTTTGCCATTTTCTTCTCTTTATTTTAAGTTTTCGCATCACACTTGCACCCGAGCACATTTCCTAATTTTGTAGGTATTACACGGACCCTTCTCTAAGGAATCCCATGTCAAGTGGTATCAAAGTCAAAAGGCTTCCCACGATGCGTTTTAGTTTCCATGACAATAGTCAAATTCGGCACAAAATCGGGTTAGCGGCTCGTTTACTTTCTAGCATTATTTTCATGTTATATTTGTGCTAACTTTGTGCTAATCTTGTCATTATATTTGCTGTCATCTTCTTATCATTCTTTAGCCTAAATATTAAAAGAAAAATGTGGTATGCAATGTAGTTAAATTTCGGCCAAGGTTAGTATTGCATTTTCATTATTTTTTGTTCTCGATTTTCTTCATTTTGTTAGCTCGGTTTTGCATGATTTACAATTCGATTTTCTTTAGCATATTTGTGCTGGTTGAACCATGATATTCATTTGAAAAATTTGCTGAAAAAATTGCTTCAAGAATCGGATTAAAAGGATGCATATTCTTGGCCATAAGTGATTATATAAAAACCGGTTTATTTTTTTACTTATCTTCTTGGTTTTTGTCTGCTTTCATGCCTCGGTTTTCCTACATTTGTTGGATATTTGCAACTAGATTTGTAACACCCGATTTTTTGGGTTTTTAATTTTGTCATACGATGACATTTTAGCAAATATTGGGAATTTAGCCCATTTGGTGAATAGGGAGTTTTATTAGAACTATATGAGTAAATCGGAGTATATGGAGGAATAAGAAAATTTTGAGAAAACGAATCGATAATTAAATAATGAAATAAGCAAAGATTTTAGCATAAAGGACAAAAATGGTAATTGCCAAGTTAAGTATTATAAAAGACAAAAACACTTCCTCCTCCACTCAGTTTTCTATTTCACGAAGAGATTCTCCAGAGAGCTTTCTTGACTCTCTCTAGCGACTTTGGTTTCCACGGCGATTCCTCACGAATCAACGTCGATTCCTCTCCGCCCAACCGCTTCCATTTCGTTTTCTTCTCGAAATCGCTTCCTAGGCAAGATTCTAGTGTTTCCTGGCTTTAGTTTCCAATTTTTGAATTGTTATGTGGTTGAAGTTTCGTTAGGGTTTCGTCAAAAATTGTAGAGTGAAGTTAGAAATGGTTAAGGTTACCGTACTTGTGCCTCTAAAGGATGTATTCATGACCGTTGGTGAAAGTTTAGTTGAATTAGTGGTTATTATTGGAGTTTGATTGATTAGGCTCGTTTTAATGAAGAATGTTGTGAATTGCCATAGGTGAACAACGCTCGTGAACGGAGCTCGGTGTTCTAAGGACGACATGTAAGTTCTCGTAACTTATTGTGGCCGATTGACCTACACCATATGTCGAGTTTTGTTTCTTGAGGATTGTTGGTGCCTTGAATGTTTATATGTTTTGGTCGAGTAGTTTAGGGTTAGTTTGTTTTATAGGAAATGCTTGTTTGATTTTGATGGTATCCGTGCTTTGTGTTTATGTTACGCTTTTATTGTCATGCATCATCGTTTTACAAATATCATGAAAAATGGATTTATGCATGGATTTCATGAAAGACAATGAAATGTGATGACTTAAATAGACGAATGAAAATGAGACGACTAAGACGACTGAAATGAGACGACTAAGACGACTGAAATGAGACGACTGAAATGTGACGACTAACACGAACTGATAAATGAAATAATGCAAAAAAGTTTATGAAAATTGCATATACATGTTCATGCATTGGCATTTATGGAACTTACTGAGCTTTTAGCTCATAGAGTGTCTTTATGGTGTAGGTAAACTCGAAATAGGTGAGGAAGACATTCCTCCGCTAAATGGACGAGCTGGTTGAAGAGGAATGCCTGTGGGAGTGCGCTGCGCAGTCGGTGCGAACTTGACCCGTGGGAGCATAGGTTATATATTTTGTGGTTTTTGGGCTATTATGGGCTGACGGGTAGAAATATAGAACGAAATGTATAGAAATATATTTTAGGAAACTTGGTATCTGGATAGGTTATAAATTGTTGATTTGATGATTTTAAGTTGGATGTTCGGTTTTTGGATGTGTAATTTAGTTGGATTATTGATGAATATTTTGAGGATGAAATTTGAAGTGTTATTAAGATAAGGAAAGGGTTAATTGATGAAATGGTAATGGATTTTGGTGTTTAATGTTTCTGGAAATTTCAGGGTGAATGGTGTGTAGGTACAGAGGGAAATTGTATGGGTTTCGGTTGAGTGTTATGGATCGGTGGATGCTGGGTGAATAAGTCATCTGGCTGACGTCACCGGTGGATGTTGCTTTGTCAAAGTCAATCGGTAGAGGTGTTAAGTTACTGTTGAGCGGTGGATGTGAGCGATAGAAGTGTTGAGTGGTGGATGCGATCAACGGTGGATGTTACTTGGTCAAAGTCAATCGGTAGATGTGTTACGTTACTCTTGAGCGGTGGATGTGAGCGATAGAAGTGTTGAGCGGTGGATGTCATCTGTCGAGTTAATGAAGTCACGTGGGTAACACGTGGTCTGAGCGGTGGATGTAGCTTGGCAGAAGTGATTGGTCGATGTGAACAAGGAAAATTTTGGGCTTGGCCCTTTTTGCCCTCTGTTCTATTGGCCGATTCCTCTTTTGTTTTTCAAGGTTTTATTTAAATGATTTTCTTTTAAATATGGTTCAACGGGTATACTTTAATTTAACGATTAAACGCTTGAAATTAGGGTCGTTACAAGATTTTTGTTGTGTATCTTTTATTTTATGCTGCTGTTTGAGTGCACAAGATTGATTTGCAAGAATATAACAATAGCATGTCAAAATCGATCACATTAAAACTATGAACTACATGAAAATTCTACTATGTTAACATTAAAATTTCAGCATGTTATTATTGTTAAAACTTGTGTTCTAATGTGCTTGCTTGCTGTTTTTGATGTTATATAGTTGGTATTTATATTATTTTGAATGGTTCTAGTTTAAAGTAATTTCAATTCGTGAAGTTTGATTGAACTTGTGGTTATAAACGTTTAGTGAAAATTGTCATTTCTAAAATTAGTTGTTGCTAAGAGATGTTGAATCGCCTAAGTTGTTATTTGATTTCCAAATTTTAAAATGTTTAATGTGAGCATGATCCTTATTTTTTTTTATTATCTTAGAAAAAGGAATTCACCTTTAGTGCATAAAATTATCTAAGACATTAACAAGATAATCATCTCACCAATTAAGATAAATAACTTAGACAAGAAATTGAAATTTATTTGAAACACTTAACTATGACGAATAGAAGTGGATTCACACGTGATGCACCGCACCTTGAACTGAATCGGGTTAGGGATACTCCCCCTCCCGAACACATTCGTCACGAGGGTGAAACTAGCGCACAAAGGAGGCATGCAAGGATAAATTGATGCCTTAACAAGCTTAGTTAACATCATTGCTGTAACGACCCTTAAGCTAATCCCTTAAATTTCCGTAAAGTATTTTTCTTTTTCGATTACAAATCTTCAATTTGATCTTTCAAACGTTTAGGCGGAATTAAAACTCGTTAAAATCTTTTGGCAAATTTAAAACCAATTGGATATAATTAGAGCAATTAAATTAAAACTTAAAACAAATAAAACAATACTAAAAAACCATACAAAAATGACTAAGGAATGCATCGGTCATGTGAAGCAAACAGGCTATCGAAAATGGGGAGGGGCAGGAAAGGCAATTCTGCCTGAAAAGCACAGGCGACCGAACGCATGAAGACTTGCGTTCGGGCGCCCCTCACACAGGCGACCGAACGCATGAAGACTTGCGTTCGGGCGCCCCTCACACAGCCGCCCGAACGCTTGTCTTCAAGCGTTCGGTCGGTTCACGTTCTGTTTCCAGAACGTGAAATCCGACCCTCAAACCGACCGTACGCCACTCCTCCCGCGTACGTTCGCCGAACCCTCTGGAAAACCAGAGAGTTCACCCGTCGCCTCCCTCCTTTTCTCCCTTTCCCCTGTTTCCTTCGTTCCTCACTCCCTGCACTTCACACTACACACTCACAACTCAACACACTGCATTCGTCTCTTTTCTCATTCCTTCATCGCATTCTTTTACATACCTTTAACAAACACACGTCTACACATATACGTCGCACATACTATCATCCACCCATTTCCCGACTCAAATACAATCAATTTCGTAAAAACGAACCGCATGGTTCCGTTTAAAAGTGTAACATATCCTCCTGTTTTTGAAATCGGTAAAACATTTACAAAATACATCCAATTCACAAAAATATTTTATACTACTTAACCAGATTCCAACATCCTATAATATTCTAACAATTTTTATCATGTCTAACCCAAAATACCTATGTACGTCCCAATGGGTCAAAATAACGCTCCGACTGCCAGCGCACTCCCACGGGCCTCCTCCTTCAATCTGCTCATACTTCAGGCGGAGGGACGTCTTCCTCACCTATCTCAATGTCTCCTACACCATAGAATTAAACACGTGAGCTAGAGGCTCAGTAAGTCTAAGTGAATGCAAATGTATGCTATGCTATGCTATGTTCTTTTGAAACTCTGCATTCTTTTCGTTTCTTTGTTTCTGTGTCTATGTGTCACCCGGGGCTTCACTCTCGTTAGATAGGAGCGGCACATCCCGCGATTGGATAGTCCCTCGGATCTAACACGGGGGGAAAACATGCTTCCTTCGACAGCCATGCCTGAACCACCGCACCCGGCGTGACTATCTCTGTTGTTCAATTACGTACTTTGTTTACCTTTTTTCTGTGTAAAACGCTTTGAAATTCATTTTGCATGCGTGCTTAGAAAACGATGCATGAACGTGCTCAATACAATAATTAAAGCAAGTAAAAACATACAATATTAAACTAACAGTTAACGACTTAACAAAACGTAATTCTAACTACCCGTTCCAAACTACCCAAATGCATCTCAAATATCCTCGATCGACTCAATTCGTACGGTGTAGGCCTAGATGGCCAAACAAGTCACAGAGACTTACCTCGCGTCCGTTGTTCACCGAGCTTCGTCCACAAATGCTTGTTCACCTATAACATTTCACAATATACGTATTAAATCGAGTCTAAATCACCAAACTCCAAAATTGCTAACCCCTATCTATAGAAAATTCTCCTAAACTCTATTTTTAGTTCGTTGAGGCATTTCGTCGAGCAACTCGCGTTCGAGAATCACCAAACTCCATAAATGGAGGTTTTTAAGCTCCAACATATCCAAATTTCAATTATACTTCAACACAATCGATGAACTAAGCTCCAATAATAATCAATACGTCTATTAGAGGCGTAACTAAGCTCAACCTATAAATTTCAAACATCGATTCACGTTTTCAACGAAAACCCTAACGAACCCTAATCGTTTTAAACCCTAAAAATCGCTATCTAAAGTTCCGAAAGCTTAGAGCCTTACCTAGAGAGCGAAGACGAAGCGAACACGTGATGGATCGAGTAGCTGGAGGATGGCAATCGCTGCCGGAATGAAGAAGTCGTCGGAGGAGGAAGAGAAATCGCGTTGAGGAGGAGAGAAAATAGAATTTTCGTTGAAGTGTTTGTAAAATGAAGGAATTGTGATATTTAAATAAAAGTTGGTTTGGCAAATGACTAAATTGTCCTCCTAATTAACTTCAATTTCTCCTTCCAATTAACTTGTTATTTATCTAACGATCTGATTATCCAAAATTCTCATATTTCACCCAAAATTCTAATTTATTATTACGGCTTCGTTAAAACTTTCCGTCTGCAAAACGGACTTAATCTGGCGTATTTACAAAATGGCCGTATATATTAGAATAGAAATAATTCCCGTAAAGCCGGGTGTTACATTCCACCCACCTTATTTAAATTTTGTCCTCAAAATTTCATTACATAAACAGTTCAGGATACTTCAACATCATATCCTGCTGTCGTTCCCATGTAGCCTCCTCTACGTCATGGTTTCTCCACAAAACCTTTACTAGAGGAATCTCCCTATTCCGCAATACTTTGATAGAAGACTCCAGGATTCGTACTGGCCTTTCCTCGTAGGTCAGCGTTGGTTGTACTTCAATCTCCTTTGTTTCAACGACGTGGGATGGATCACGTATACATTTTCTGAGCATAGACACGTGGAACACGTCGTAAATACCCTCCATAGACGCTGGAAGCTGCAATCGGTACGCCAGAGTTCCGACCCTCTTCAGAATGGGAAAGGGCCCTACAAAACGAGGGTTCAATTTACCTCGCCTTCCAAATCGCATAACGCCTTTAAACGGAGAAATCTTTAAATACACCTCATCGCCTTCCTTGAACTGTAATTCTCTCCGTCTGGTATCCGCATAACTCTTTTGGCGGCTTTGGGCAACCTCTTTGCGTTGTCGAATAACAGTGATTTTCTCCGCTGTTTGTTGTAAAATATCTGGGCCAACAATGCTAGCTTCGCCTACCTCATCCCAATATAGTGGAGACCTGCATTTTCGACCATACAGTGCCTCATACGGAGCCATGCGAATCGTAGCCTGGAAGCTGTTATTGTACGAAAACTCGATCAATGGCAAATATCGGCTCCACGAGCCCTGAAACTCTAGCACGCAGGCTCTAAGCATATCCTCGAGAATCTGGTTTGTCCTTTCAGTCTGTCCGTCAGTTTGAGGATGAAATGCCATGCTAAAATTTAACTGAGTTCCCATTGCCTTATGTAAACTCTTCCAGAACTTCGAAGTAAATCTAGCATCTCTATCAGAAACAATAGAGATAGGCACTCCGTGTAGTCTGACAATCTCCTGTACGTACAGCTCAGCTAGCTGGTCCATAGAATAGGTCATCTTTACTGGCAGGAAGTGATCCGTCTTTGTCAAACGGTCCACTCTCACCCAAATACCATCGTGCCCCTTTGTCGTTCTCGGGAGCCCAACTATAAAATCTGTGGATATTTGCTCCCACTTCCACTCTGGAATAGGCAGTGGCTGTAAGGTTCCAGCTGCCCTTTGATGTTCTGCCTTTACCTGTTGACAAATCAGGCAGGTTTCTACATACCTGGCAATTTCTCTCTTCATATTAGGCCACCAAAAATGTTGTCTCAAGTCTCTGTACATTTTGGTGCTCCCCGGATGTACTGAATACGCCGAGGAATGTGCCTCAGTTAAGATCTCATTTTTCAGCTCACCATCGTCAGGCACGTACCACCTGTGCCTAAATTTCAATACTCCATTATCTGTCAGGTTAAAATCAGACAATCCTTCAGATGTCATGCTCGTTCTATGCCTTTCACACTCCGAATCGTTCTGTTGAGCCTCTCGGACCTTGTCTAAAATTGTTGGTCTAAGAGAAATATTAGTAAGCATGCTGGACAATTCTGCCACAATTTCCACGTCGAAGTTCTCAATCTCAGACCTCAACATTACCGACATTGACGCAAGCAAAGGCTGGCTCGTTGTAGGCACTCGGCTCAAGGCATCAACTACTTTATTTGCCTTTCCTGGGTGGTATTTAATTTCAAAATAGTAGTCTTTAACGAACTCTAACCACCTTCGCTGCCGCATGTTAAGTTCTTTCTGTGTAAACAAGTATTTTAAACTCTTGTGATCTGAAAACACCTCACACTGCTGCCCATACAGATAGTGTCTCCAGATTTTTAATGCAAAGACTACTGCTGCGAGTTCAAGGTCGTGTGTCGGATAGTTTCGTTCATATGGCTTCAATTGTCTAGAAGCGTAAGCGACGACCTTGCCTTCCTGCATTAAAACACATCCCAGTCCGATCCCCGAGGCATCACAATAAATACTGAACTTATCGCCCTCAACTGGTAGTGTCAGAACTGGAGCCGTAGTCAATCTCTGTTTCAGCTCCACAAAACTTTTCTCACATGCAGGAGACCATAGAAATCTTTCATTCTTTCTCGTCAATCGAGATAGAGGGACGGCTATCTTTGAAAACCCCTCGATGAATTTCTTGTAATATCCAGATAAACCAAGAAACCCTTGTACCTCTCGTACATTCTTGGGCTGTGGCCATTGTTTGACAACCTCTATTTTAGCTGGATCCATTGAGATTCCCTCCTGAGATATGATATGACCAAGAAAACTTACTTGATCAAGCCAGAATTCACACTTAGAAAATTTCGGATACAATTAATGTCGACACAAGGTCCTTAGAACGATCCGCAAATGTTCCTCGTGCTCCTCCTTTGTCTTGGAATAAACCAGGATGTCATCTATAAAAACAACGACAAACCTGTCCAAATACTCTTTGAAGACGCGATTCATCATATCCATAAATGCTGCAGGAGCATTGGTAAGTCCAAAGGACATCACAAGAAATTCGTAATGCCCATACCTCGTTCGAAATGCTGTCTTTTCATTATCTTCTTTTCGGACTTTCAACTGATAGTAACCCGAGCGTAGGTCGATCCTTGAAAACACTCGGGCACCCTGCAACTGGTCAAATAGATCGTCAATTCGGGGCAGTGGATACTTATTCTTCACGGTCAATTTATTTAACTCCCGATAATCAACGCACATCCTGAGAGTTCCGTCCTTTTTCTTCACAAATAGGACTGGTGCGCCCCACGGAGAAAAGATGGGTCGAATGAATCCTTTGTCTAATAGCTCCTCCAACTGAGATTTCAGTTCCTTCAATTCTGCAGGCGCCAATCTGTACGCATTCTTAGATACAGGCGCTGAACTCGGATAAACATCAATTACAAACTCGATCTCCCGATCAGGCGGTAGTCCTGGAAGATCATCGACAAAAATCCCCGAGAACTCTTTAACAACTGGGAGATCATCCGGTTTCAATTTATCAAGTAGTCGAGTATCAACCACCATGGCCACAAAAATCGAGCACCCATCTTTAAATTGTTCTTTGGCTATCATCGAATAAGAAGTAGGTAGCCCGCTTAACCTATTCATTGCCTGAAAAGTGAACTCAACTTTGTTCGGAGGGCGGAAAGTCACCATCCCGGACCCGCAGTCAATTGTGGCGCAATGGCGTGCAAGCCAATCCATCCCCAAAATAAGATCGTACACCTCTATTCCCATAACTATCAACCGGGCATAGAGGGTGTTGTTTCCCACAGAGACTACGTTGCCCTGGAAAACCTGATCAGACTGCATATTTGCTCCCGAAGGAAGCATTACTCTATACTCGCACTCAGCCAACTCAGATACTAGCCCCAATCTACCCATGCAAGCAGTTGAAATAAAGGAGTGCGTAGCTCCTGTATCTATCAAGGAAAATACTGGTACACCCATGACTAGAATAGTACCTGCTATGACGGATGGCTGTGCCTCATCGTCGACATCTCCAGGTTCAATGAATGCGAATATCCTTGGCATAACTCTTCGCTGATCCTTGCCTGGTTGTGTTCGGTTCAATAACGGGCAATTCATGGCATAATGGCCCACTTCAACGCATCGATAACAGCTATTGGTACCCACTCGGCACTCGCCAAAATGTTCCTTCTGGCACTTAGGACAAACGGGCTTCTGAGCGGCCCCTTGAACCTGCTTCCCTTTGCCCTTATCATTTCCTCCCTCATGAGGCCTTTTGACGCCTCGTTGTTGTTGTTGTCCTCTAGGTTGCCAGCCTCTGTTCCGTACCTGAGGCTGAATCTCACGAAAGAAGCCTTTAGCAGGCTCCCTTGGCTTAACACACGTCAACTCTGCAGCCTCAAACTCCAGGGCTCTCGCTGCAATTTCCTCATAGGGCACATCCATAATACCAGACACAATGACATTCTTCCGAATCTCCCTATCTAGCCCATCCATAAATTGATGCACCTTTTCTTCATTATCGCTAACTAGGCGTGGTGCAAACTTGGATAAAGCTTCAAACTTCTTGATATACTCTGCAACTGTACCAGTTTACTTCAATTGCGTAAACTCAGCTCTCTTTGCCGCTCTCACTGTACGGCTGAAGTATTTATCAAAGAACACGGTCTTAAACCGTTCCCACCTCATCAGTGACACGTCAGTCGTAACTTTAATAGAATCCCACCAAGTTCGAGCATCTAATTCCAAGTGGAACGTAGCGCACTCAACCTTCTCGGCATTATCCACTTTGGCATACGCCATCATATCCTCCATTTTCCGAACCCACTCCTCAGCAATAGAGGGGTCCGTAGATTGCCCATTAAATATCGGAGGTCTTAACTTTTGAAGTCTCTCCATACTTTGACCATTAGGAACAACTATATCCCGAGCTCTTTGATTTTCACGTTGATTCTCACGGTTTTCATTCACTAGGTCCTCAATTTGCCAGGCATGTCTATCCATATGCTGGGCTTGACGGTCCAGCAAATCAGTCAATCTATCCAAAGCATCGTCTCGGGCGTCCTTACCTCGAACCATATTCTATAATTCCTATAAAATTAAAACAAATAATCCTAAGAAATCAAATTAAAATAAAACAATTAAACGTACTTACAGTTGATGAAGGATGTCCGTGTAGTGGCTGAGCAGTCGTGCAGTCTACAGAACCGTTTTTAAGACCCGGGGGCTCTGATACCATAACTGGAACGACCCTTAAGCTATTCCCTTAAATTTCCGTAAAGTATTTTTCTTTTTCGATTACAAATCTTCAATTTGATCTTTCAAACGTTTAGGCGGAATTAAAACTCGTTAAAATCTTTTGGCAAATTTAAAACCAATTGGATATAATTAGAGCAATTAAATTAAAACTTAAAACAAATAAAACAATACTCAAAAACCATAAAAAAATGACTAAGGAATGCATCGGTCATGTGAAGCAAACAGGCTATCGAAAACGGGGAGGGGCAGGAAAGGCAATTCTGCCTGAAAAGCACAGGCGACCGAACGCATGAAGACTTGCGTTCAGGCGCCCCTCACACAGGCGACCGAACGCATGAAGACTTGCGTTCGGGCGCCCCTCACACAGCCGCCCGAACGCTTGTCTTCAAGCGTTCGGTCGGTTCACGTTCTGTTTCCAGAACGTGAAATCCGACCCTCAAACCGACCGTACGCCACTCCTCCCGCGTACGTTCGCCGAACCCTCTGGAAAACCAGAGAGTTCACCCGTCGCCTCCCTCCTTTTCTCCCTTTCCCCTGTTTCCTTCGTTCCTCACTCCCTGCACTTCACACTACACACTCACAACTCAACACACTGCATTCGTCTCTTTTCTCATTCCTTCATCGCATTCTTTTACATACCTTTAACAAACACACGTCTACACATATACGTCGCACATACTATCATCCACCCATTTCCCGACTCAAATACAATCAATTTCGTAAAAACGAACCGCATGGTTCCGTTTAAAAGTGTAACATATCCTCCTGTTTTTGAAATCGGTAAAACATTTACAAAATACATCCAATTCACAAAAATATTTTATACTACTTAACCAGATTCCAACATCCTATAATATTCTAACAATTTCTATCATGTCTAACCCAAAATACCTATGTACGTCCCCACGGGTCAAAATAACGCTCCGACTGCCAGCGCACTCCCACGGGCCTCCTCCTTCAATCTGCTCATACTTCAGGCGGAGGGACGTCTTCCTCACCTGTCTCAATGTCTCCTACACCATAGAATTAAACACGTGAGCTAGAGTCTCGGTAAATCTAAGTGAATGCAAATGTATGCTATGCTATGCTATGTTCTTTTGAAACTCTGCATTCTTTTCATTCTTTGTTTCTTTGTTTCTGTGTCTATGTGTCACCCGGGGCTTCACTCTCGTTAGATAGGAGCGGCACATCCCGCGATTGGATAGTCCCTCGGATCTAACACGGGGGGAAAGCATGCTTCCTTTAACAGCCATGCCTGAACCACCGCACCCGGCGTGACTATCTCTGTTGTTCAATTACGTACTTTGTTTACCTTTTTTCTGTGTAAAACGCTTTGAAATTCATTTTGCATGCGTGCTTAGAAAACGATGCATGAAAGTGCTCAATACAATAATTAAAGCAAGTAAAAACATACAATATTAAACTAACAGTTAACGACTTAACAAAACGTAATTCTAACTACCCGTTCCAAACTACCCAAATGCATCTCAAATATCCTCGATCGACTCAATTCGTACGGTGTAGGCCTAGATGGCCAAACAAGTCACAGAGACTTACCTCGCGTCCGTTGTTCACCGAGCTTCGTCCACAAATGCTTGTTCACCTATAACATTTCACAATATACGTATTAAATCGAGTCTAAATCGCCAAACTCCAAAATTGCTAACCCCTATCTATAGAAAATTCTCCTAAAATATATTTTTAGTTCGTTGAGGCATTTCGTCGAGCAACTCGCGTTCGAGAATCACCAAACTCCATAAATGGAGGTTTTTAAGCTCCAACATATCCAAATTTCAATTATACTTCAACACAATCGATGAACTAAGCTCCAATAATAATCAATACGTCTATTAGAGGCGTAACTAAGCTCAACCTATAAATTTCAAACATCGATTCACGTTTTCAACGAAAACCCTAACGAACCCTAATCGTTTTAAACCCTAAAAATCGCTATCTAAAGTTCCGAAAGCTTAGAGCCTTACCTAGAGAGCGAAGACGGAACGAACACGTGATGGATCGAGTAGCTGGAGGAAGGCAATCGCTGCCGGAATGAAGAAGTCGTTGGAGGAGGAAGAGAAATCGCGTGGAGGAGGAGAGAAAATAGAATTTTCGTTGAAGTGTTTGTAAAATGAAGGAATTGTGATATTTAAATAAAAGTTGGTTTGGCAAATGACTAAATTGTCCTCCTAATTAACTTCAATTTCTCCTTCCAATTAACTTGTTATTTATCTAACGATCTGATTATCCAAAATTCTCATCTTTCACCAAAAATTCTAATTTATTATTACGGCTTCGTTAAAACTTTCCGTCTGCAAAACGGACTTAATCTGGCGTATTTACAAAATGGCCATATATATTAGAATAGAAATAATTCCCGTAAAGCCGGGTGTTACAATTGCCCAATAAGTCCAATCACTTATGACAAGACATCCCCGTAGAGAATCCCAAGAACAAAATCCTTCACGAGAGACCTCTTCTAGGGTTATTTCCGAACGTCCTAGGCGTAGGAATCCTTTTCCACAACCCCTAGAGGAAGAACAATTGGCTGAGCCCCAAAGAAGGAGATCCCGTTATGAATCGGAGGATGAGGATTGCGTTGGAGACGATGAAGAGTATCGCCCAAATCGTCGTAGGGACAACGATGACCTCCGTAATATCAAGATTACCATTCCACCTTTCGATGGAACGTGTAACGGGCACACATACTTAGATTGGGTTGATAAGGTAGAGAGAGTTTTTGAGTGTCATGATTATTCCGAACGAGTTAAAATTCAACTCGCCTCTCTTGAATTAACGGGCCACGCTGTATTATGGTGGTCCAACCTTAAGAACCAAAGGATGCGAACATTAGGATACCCCGTCTCAACTTAGAATTCCATGAAAGAATTACTGCACAAGAGGTTCGCTCCCCGACATTACAAACACAAACTCTTCCATCAACTCCACAACCTTAAGCAAAACACCCACTCGGTTGATGAGTATCTCACCGAATTTGAGACTCTCAATATGCACTGTGCTATTGATGAGCCCGAAGAACAACTCATCGCAAGATTCATCCGTGGTTTGACCGCGATATTGGTGATGCGGTTGAAGTACAACAATTGGAGGCCATGGATATGATCATTCAACTTGCCTTCACGGTTGAAAGGCAACTCAAAAGAAAACATAAAACCAATTTTCCAACTAAATTTCCACCTAGGCACTTAGATCAAGATAAACCCAAACCTCCATGGAAGAACAAAGAGAAAAGGCCAATCAACCGTAATTGGCCACCTAAAGCACCCTTCAACCAAAACAAGCCCCCTTTCGATGGATAAAAATCAAACGAACACATCTAAAGGACAAAGAGCCTATGATGTCTAATGCTACAAGTGTTTAGGCAAGGGACATTACACAAATGAATGCTCTAATCGTCGAGTGATGGTTATAAAGGAATCGACCGGAGAATGGGAGAGCGAGAACATTGAAGGTCAATACCTCGAAAAGGAAGAAGAAGTAAAGGTAGAGGACGAGAGTGAGCACGAGTTGAATGAATGTGCTGCTCAAGATGGACCACTTTTAATGGTCATCCGAAGAGCCCTTATGTCTAAGAATGAAAATGAAGACTGCCAACGTGAGAATATTTTTCAAAGTAGGTGTGCAGTCAAAGACAAAGTTTGCTCTATGATTATTGATGGTGAGAGTTGCGTCAACGTAGCTTCCCAAAATATGGTGAGCAAACTTGGATTAGAAACAACTAGCCACCCTAAACCATATAAGTTAAGATGGTTGGACGATAGAGACGACATCAAGGTAACTAAACAAGTGACCGTCAATTTCACTATTGGGAAGTATAAGGATGCGGTTCTTTGCGATGTCGTTCCTATGAACGCAAGTCATCTCTTATTGGGTAGACCATGGTTGTATGACCATAGGGTACAACATGACGGATTCCTCAATAATTACATTCTGAAATTCGGCGATAGGAACATTAAATTACTTCCTATGACCCCTGAGCAGATAGCATATGACGATGCAGTTAGGAAGGAAGAAAAGATTAAGAAAAATCTTTTCTTAACAAAAAAAGGATTAAGATCTGCAGTCATAAAGGGAAAGACTATGATTCTAGTATTATTTAGAGACCGTGTTATGGAGCTTGGAGATATACCTTTACCGGTCCAAAATCTACTTAAGACCTACCAAGATATCTTCCCTGAAGAACTACCACCCAGATTACCATCAATACGAGGAATAGAACACCAAATTGACCTCCAACCTGAAGCTATGTTCCCAAATCGATCGGCCTATAGGATGAGGCTTGAAGAAGCAAAAGAGTTCAACGATCAAGTTCAAGAGTTATTGGGAAGGGGTTATATAAGAGAATCGATGAGCCCTTGTGCCGTACCAACCTTGTTGGTACCTAAAAAGGACGGCTCTATGCGAATGTGCATTGATAGTCGAGCTATCAACCAAATTACCATTAAATATAGATACCCTATCCCTAGACTTGAAGATATGCTAGACGAGTTAACCGGAGAATCAATATTCTCCAAAGTAGACTTGAAGAGCGGATATAATCAAATACGAATGAAAAGGTGATGAATGGAAAACTGCCTTCAAAACAAAATACGGATTGTTTGAATGGATGGTAATGCCATTTGGTCTTACAAATGCCCCGAGCACCTTCATGAGGTTAATGCACCATGTTCTTAAGGATCTCCTTGGGAAGTTTGTTGTCGTATACTTCGATGACATCTTGGTGTATAGCCCTGACCTTCCACAACATGTCAACCATCTCAGGATACTATTTCAAACTCTCCGTCGAGCTAAATTGTTTGGAAATTTGGGTAAATGCTCATTCGGACAAGCAAAAGTGTACTTTTTGGGTTTTATCATTTCGAAAAATAGCTTAGAAGCAGACGAAGATAAGGTTAAAGCCATCAAGGAGTGGCCCACTCCTAATAGCATCACTAAAGTCCGTAGCTTTCATGGACTAGCCTCTTTTTAAATGAGGTTTATTAAAGACTTCAGTTCGTTAGTTGCTCCTATCATCGACCTTACCAAAAAAGGAGTAGACTTTAATTGGACACCGGCATGTCAGTGTAGCTTCGACATAATAAAAGAAAAACTTTGTCAATCTCCAGTTTTGGAACTTCCCGATTTCAATAAAGTTTTTGAGATCAAGAGTGACGCTTCCGGAATTGGCATTGGAGCTGTATTGATGCAAGATGGCAAACATCTTGCTTATTTTAGTGAAAAATTGAAGGGAGCTGCTTTGAACTATTCTACCTATGATAAGGAATTCTATGCCGTGATTAGAGCTATAGAACATTGACAACATTACCTTCTGTCTAAGGAGTTTGTGATTCATTCCGACCATCAATCACTCAAGCATATCAAAAGCCAACACAAACTCAACAAGAGACATGTGAAATGGGTGGAATTCTTGGAAAGATTTCCATACATTTTGAAATAATTGAAAGGATTTGACAACACAGTTGCCGACGCTCTCTCACGAAGACGTATCCTCTTGACGGAATTAGGCGTTAGGTTTTTCGAATTTGAGTGGATCAAGACTTTATATGAATCCGATAAAGATTTTGGAATGCCTTATCAAGATTGCCAAAATAAGGCTGAAAGAGGATATAGTCATGTTGATGGATTTTTACTTAAGAATGGGAAGTTGTGTATTCCCGAAGGCAGTCTAAGACAATGCCTTCTTAAAGAGGCTCATGGAGGAGGATTGTCTTGACATTTTGGAGAAAAGAAAATCTTAAAGCTGTCGAAGGAAAGATTTTATTGGCCTCACATGATGAAAGACGTGCACCACTATGTTGAGCAGTGCATCGTTTGTAAAAAGGCCAAAAACAAAGTTCTACCCCAAGGACTTTACCTTCCTTTAACAATTCCTACACACCCTTGGGTAGAAATTTGCATGGATTTTGTTTTAGGGCTACCACGGACGGGACGCAATAAGGATTCTATTCTATGGTCGTAGACAGATTCTCCAAAATGACGCATTTTATCGGCTACAATAAAATTGATGACTCTGCTGCTATAGCCTACTTATTCTTCAAAGAAATAGTTAGACTCCATGGAGTGCCTCAATCTATTGTGTCCGATCGCGATACCAAGTTCTTGAGCGCTTTTTGGAGAACCCTATGGAAGAAATTGAGGACTACGCTATGTTTTAGTACATCTTTCCATCCCTAAATAGACGGCCAAACGGAAGTGGTTAATAGGACCTTGGGAACCCTTCTTCATAGTGTCGTGGGTAAGAATCTAACTAATTGGGACATAGTACTACCCCAAGTTGAATTCGGTTACAATCGAAGCCTTCACCCCACCACCTAGCAAACGCCTTTTGAGGTAGTCTATGGATTTAATTCGAACACACCCCTAACACTCATTCCTATTCCAACCCAGGACCTAATAAACCCTTCGGAAGTTAATAAAGCGGAGCAAATGGAGAAGTAATATGAGAAGGTTCGCCAAACAATCGAGAAAAGTAACGCCAATTATGCTAGGCATGCAAATAAGGGACGAAAAGAGGTAATTTTTAATATTGAAGATTTGGTGTGGTTACACCTTAGGAAGGAACGATTTCCCACCAAAAGACGCTCCAAACTGTTGCCTAGAGCTGAAGGCCCCTTCAAAATTTTGGAACGCATAAATAACAACGCTTACAAATTGGAGTTACTCAGCGATTATGGAGTGTCATCCACCTTCAATGTGCAAGATTTGTCCCCTTATATTGGAGATTTGGGACATGAAGAGGAGGCTGAGCTAACGGATTTGAGGTCAAATCTTCAGCCACCCGGAGAGGATGACATGCCTCGGAGGCCCGTCACAAGATCACAAACTCGGGCACATAATTTAGTCACTCAATGTTCTAATGAATTGTCTCTTTTTGCAGGTTTTGATCCCATCATGGACTTCACTTGGGAGCCGACCTCTGAAGATGTGGAGAAGCCTTGTCATGTCATTCATTGGAGCATTCACACGGAGCATTCGGGCAGCCCAATGGGAATTTGTTTTCCCAGGGCCTTTAAACGTGTAATTTTAATTTTTAAAACTAATTGGCATACATTAGCCTTTTTGTAAGGATATTTTATAATTGCATATCATGCATTAGATTGTGTGGTTAGGGTTAGATGTATGATGGTGGATTTGGGTTGAAGAAATTCCATTCAAATATTCAAGGAAAAAGCCTACAACAAATGGAGCCCAAAGAAAAACCCACATTAAAAGGTAAGAAAATGCAGGTACAAATGTGGGTGGTCACTTGGATTGATGACTTGACAAAAATCTCCACTTTTGATGCATTTTGGCGCGGGCTCAACAAGGAGCGTCGGATCAGGCACTGGCGCGCGCATCAGTGCCATCTGGCACAGGCAGCACGCAAGCCAACTGGGCGCGGGCAGCAGCAACTCCAACATATGGGCACGCGCGCGCAGCTTCACTTTGACAGTTGATTAGCGCGCGCCTGGTTGCTCTCCACCGTTGATCCGCGTGCGCCAGCTCCTTCATCATCGGCCATTGATCTTTTGCCTTGATCCATTGGTTCTCATTCACTCTTGCCAAACCCTAATCCACCCTAGGATTTTTATAAATACATGGCATTGGTGAATGTATGACAACTTTTACCAAATTTATAAAACTACTATTTCTCTATTCCAAGGTTGTGTTCCTTTGGAGTTTTCCTTGGTTCTTTGAGCCAAGTAGAGTAGCCCTCCATTATTAATCTAGCTTCGGGTTGCTAGGTTAATTCTTAACTATTTCCTCGCCTTTTCCATTGGGATTAAGAGCTGAGGACGAAAACCTAGGCCCTAGATGGTCGTTTTTCTTACGATAAAATCATTTATCCAAAGAGCGTAAAACGTAAGATAGCTCTTTGGATCCGCCGAAGGTATTTCCATTTATTTGCTTTCCATCACATTTACACACACTTATCACCTCTTTAAATTCGGCCATCACCATTCACACACCTCACTTTTCTTTTATTGTATTTTGTTTCCTTTTTCCTTTAGCATGCTCCACGGTTGCACACACATTTCTCTTCATCTTTTTCTCTCATTTTCTTCTTCATTTCATGTCCTCATTAAGCATTTACTAATCGGCCATCTAGCATCCATATTGCATCTTTTCATTTGGTTGTAATTTTTGCCATGTCCTTCTCTTTATTTTAAGTTTTCGCATCACACTTGCACCCGAGCACATTTCCTAATTTTGTGGGTATGACACGGATCCTTCTCTAAGAGATCCCATGTCAAGATCATGGAGGCTGGTGTTACTGGTGCTCGGCGAGGAGCTGTTCTGTTTTGGATCTCCTCTTTATTTACTTGAGTGTCATTCTTTGTCCTGGTAAGAATTACTTGTTTATCTATTCTCCTTATTCTAGTCTATATAAGACTTTTGGATATTTGGTATTTTATTTCTTGCACAGTACTTATTGAATTTATTAAAATTTTGTACTATCTTATTTTTATGTGATCACTCTGTAAATCTTGACCCATTATTTGTGGGTTAGAACTCAATTTATTTTAAAGTCTTCTGTTGGAAAATCAAGTTTTGCACTGGGCAGTCAGGTACTCTCTGAGAATCGGGTTGCATAACTATGTGTTTCTGTCTAGACCCACATCCGGATCCATATCAATCCGGATTGTATTAATGACAACATACAATTATGAGTTAATAAATCATACAATTCAATATTGATCTTAATTCTTATTGTACATTGAATAATTTAAATAGCAAATGCATATTGAATTAACTAATTTGTTCGTGCAACAATCTACAAAAGTTATTTCACTTAGTTTTGTACTTTCTCCTCAAAGTCGCTAAGTATTTAGTTCATGACAGAAAAAGGATAAAATCATCGTCTTAATTGTGGTAGTCAACATGTTATAATATGAAAAGATAAATTGGTTAATATTTTCTTCATTGTGGTGTTGCAGTAATGATGTACTGCAATTGCAGCATCGAATGATGTTTGGTATCTGTTTGATAATTCTTCTCTTTCTTGTCCTCCATTCCCTTATGTTCCCCAACTCTTCCTTTTCTCCTCATGTTGATATCTGTTAGTAGTTGAATCAATTGGCTTTGGGTTCTTCATCTTGGCCTGTTTTTTAATTCAACGCATCGGTTTCATGATTATAATTTATAAGACTTCTCGTCATTGTTTTTTTAGAGCATATGACTGTCTTTTTTTACAGCATGAAGATATGGTAAGTGATATCAGTTCTATAAATTAAAGACAATTCAATCATCATCTTTGATTTGAAGTACTTTTCCTATCTCCTGCTGTTGAAGAACGAAATATCATCAAATTTTTGATTCTACATCGAGGATAATGATATGTCAAGAGAAATGTTTCCGTTTTTTTGGTGTTTTGCCTGTGTTCTTAACCAATATTTTCTCTCTTTTACATATCAAAATGGCACATATCCATGTCTCAACTTAAGGTAATTTCAGTAGCAATAATGTATCGTTGCATTATAAAAAATTACTCGAAGTTGATCGCCATGTTATCTGTCTAAATTCAAAATGATTTCATAACTAATCTTGAATCTTTCTCCTCGCAGCACTGGTGATGTGTTCCTTTCGAAAATTGTTTTACGTGAATACCTTCAGATTCACAGGCAGACAATATCTGAGATAATAAAGTCGAAAGTCTATGATACTTTGAGCTCATTCTTTGCTTTCAAATAAGCAGGACCAGGCGCAGGAGCAATTGCAGGTATAGTCATAGCAGTAAAATTGTGGTTTATAGCATAACAAGATGGGGTATTTTGCCCAAAAAAAATTTAAGAATTTTTGAGATTTGGAAAATCTAAGAATTTATGACACAAAAATACGTACGCTGAAGCATAAAAGCAAACAATTTTTGCATATTGAGAGAATTCAGGAACAGAAGATAAAAGACAAACTTCTGAAAATCGTGCCTGAAATTGAAAATAGGACGACAAAAAGGAAAGGAAAAGTCTTCAAGATTTCATTATATATTCTTAATTAGAGTTAATCACGGAAGTAACGATACTTTACTTTTATAATTAGCATTATTATTATTAATATATTATTATTATTATTATTAGTATTATTATTTATGATTATTATTATTAGTGTAAAGTGTAAAGTGTAATTTAGACCCTAATGCTTGGAGTCATTTATAAATTAGACACTAAATTCTTTTTGTTTAGAAATAAAACTACAATCTTTTGGCTATCAACAATTAAGATCTTACTTTCTATTTATTTGTTAAATTCAGCCTATGTACGACATATTTTCCATTTAATCATGTGTTGTAACTGGATTTCTAATCTCTGTCATGATTTCTAAGCTAATTTCAAATTCTGTCAATCTTCTCTTCGATATTTTCAAATTTGTCGAGGTTAGAAATCAATTTGCACCTAATTAAATGATCAATATACACGTACTTTTTAACAAATTAATTAACGCAAGGTCGAAATTACTAAAAGTTGAAAAGTTGATGTTCGATTATTTGAAAAAATAGTTAAGGCATATGTAAATGATTTTAAATGTTAAGGTTTAAATTGTATTTTATCGTAAAATATATATATATATATATATGAATAATTACTTAAAGTATCTTATAATTATGATATTTGTCTCATATGTTTTTATTGCTTACATATAATATAGAAGATTTTCATCCATATTCACCCAAATATTGTTAACTTGGTTTGAAAAAAATCAAATTTTTACTAAGATTAATTTTGACTTATTTTATTAAAATTTTAGATGAACTAAATTTAGAATTAAGAAAAGACTTATGCGCTCCATTTAAAATATGTATCTAATGACATTTAGTACAATTAAAAGGTTAGTTGATACAGAATTCATTGACATAAAATTCAATCATTCAACAAATTATTAAAGTTTGTATATCAAAACAACAACACATCAAATACTAAACACATCCATAGAGGGTTCGTATTGATAATGATGTAAAATACAAGGCTAAATTGCTCTAAATAATTGTTTGGCCATCAGTTATCCTTGACCCTTAAGTAATTGAGTTATATTGAAATTTACTTTGAAAACTTTGTTGAATCTGATCACTGGTGTTGCCGATCCGTCAAGAAAGCTTAATCGACTTTCAAGTTCAATGAACCTCAAAGGTAAAGACTTTAACCCTTGACTTTTATAGTTTGAAGAAAAATCTGACTTCTAGTCATAAACTCGAAAGTTGATATTGGACGTTGGGACGAATGAGGCTTATGGACGTCCGGGCTTAACTAAAATACTGATTGACTGTGTAAATCAATGAAAAAAACAAGACTTTAAGAAGAAATTTGACTTTGAAATACATTAACATCACTGCATCGCTAAGTGATTGGCACCAATGCTCTTCATGTTCTTGATGAGCATTGCAACATTGATGAACAAGCATCAGAACATAGGAACATTTCACAAGAAAGTGCAAATTCATTGCTTGTGTCACGTTGCATGGCAAAAAAGGTTTGTGTTGTGTGGTTGGAGGATGACATTGATAGTGCGGTCATGTGGGGGTGCTGCAGTACTGTGATAGCGGCAACGTAGTGTGGATCCCTCAATCCTTTTTAAGATTTTTAATTATATTTTTACTTTAAGCATGCAAGGTAGTGATACATTTGATAATCTCAGTTGTGATTAACTATGATAATCACATTTAAAAGGATAAAAAGTGATTAGAAAAAGAGTATGAAACGTTTTACAAGTCTAAAATAAAAACTATTTTATTGGAACCCATGTAACTATAAATCCTGTAAAAATGTTTGTGTTGATTGGATCACTTTGAACTTTTGCAGCGCTAAATTAAGCAATCAAGGAAGATAATAAGTTTGGATTGAAAGGATTTTGATATACACAGCAAAGTTATGCAAGTTTGAAAGTTGTTGTATTTGATTTTATTTAAAACTATATTGCTTTGGTTAATAACTAGGGGTGAGCATGGTCCTAGTGCGGTCCGGTTTTGAGCCGAAATCGGACCAGACCGAAAGATTTGGGATTTTTTTCCCGAATCCCAGAACCGGACCGAAATTTTTGGTCCAGTTACGATTTCTCCCACCAAATTTTTTTTTACAGTAAATTACAATACAAAAAATTAAAATTTCCTTCAAGGACAGGTGAAATTGTCTATTTCTCAAATTGGGTGGTATAATTTTTTGTTATTTTTGTATCATCTATTAAATCTTTGATTTTTTTTTTTTAAAATTATCTACTGTATCATTGAGATCTAAAAAAAACAGCAATATTAAGAAAATGTAATTAAAGAACAGCAATACTAAGAAAATGTAATTTAAATGGCTATTGAATTAAAGTTTCGATCCGGTCTAGGATTTTGAGAAATTTTTGACCTGGACCGAGAATCGGGCCATTTTCCATGGGAGTTCTATTTTTAAGACCGAAACCAGACCGAAACCGGTGGTCCGGTTTGGTTCTCGGTTCTCGGTCCGGTCCTGCTCACCCCTATTAATAACTTTAAAATAGACTTTACCATGAGAATTTTGAGAAAGTTATAGAAGAAAAAATGTTGCTAAAACTTTGTAGTATGTGTCCATGCAATAAAATGGAACAAGCAATGGGATGGTGCCACGTGCTGCTTATAGATTAATGACTAATTATATCATTAATGTGTAATTAAAAGATAATTAAAGTTAACTAATCATAATTAATTATGTTAATATTAATAACTAGTTTAATGCTAATCTAAATAATTAATTTAAGAATGTTTAAAGATAAGGAATTATGGTAATAATGAGAATATCCAAGTATAGGAGGATAAAATGGTAAATTTTGGTAGACAAAATAGGCAAATTAGTAAATCAAACTCTCTAGATTATCCTTTAACATTAAGCTGATAAATATCATTAGATGGTGTAGGAAAGGCTGAGTAATCAGCCACAAGTAGTCATTCTAGAGAGAGAGAGAAGGGAAAGAAAGAAAGAAAAAGAAAAGAGATGGAAAATGTGAAATTCGAAAGCAAGGAGATTAAATTGACCTTCAACTCTTCTAGAAAAGTTGGCCCTCTCTTCAAGAGTATTCATTTGAGAATCAAGGGTGCAAGTGAAAAAGGAAAGAAATCTCTTTTGATGATTCATTACAAAGAAAAGGCAATGAATGTATACAATAACCATACCTTGAGTCGTATGGGTATTATTGAAGTTTGAGGTGGATGGGTATTAAAGTTCGATCACTTGGTGTCATCCTCTTCAATCCCTCCTTGAGCTTCTTCTATGATTCCAGGATATTTCTATGGAGAAGCTCCCTCTCAGCCATCTCCTCCTCACTCTTCTCAATCTCTATAAACTATTGAGAGAAGTTGGATATTATGTCAGCTAGTCTCTCAAGCCTCACCTCCACCGTTGAAGGCTTGGTTCGTCAATTTCAAGATATGAGTTTAGCTATAGTATGCCTTCAAGCAGAAATTCAAAGCCAAACTTGAACAACTTTTGGCCAGTGTATGCACCAATACTTTCACATTCAAGCCTAGACCTCCAACAGAGCCTATCTTTTTGCCTTCCTCCGATATCGATCCTCCTTCAGACATTTAGGCATAGTTTGTAGTTCATTTTTCCCTCTTATGCTTGCACTTTTTCATTTTGAACTCTCTATGTTTATGTTCACATTTAGAATTATCTTGTTTTGATGCTGCTTTTTTCTTTGGGAGGGATATTTCTCTCATATACTTTTATATATTTCTCTGCAATTATTCTATATGCTCTAATAGTGAATTTTGATATTACTCTGATAGTGAATTTTACATATTTGGACTTTGTATATTATTGCTAATGTTGAATTCCTTTTTGATAATGACTAATGGTGAGAGAGAACATTTGAAACTGTGTCTATTGATGTGCCACAGGTCGTTGTCACAAGATCACCAACAGGTGGGCTAACGAATTAATTTAATTTGCTTTATTTTGTAGGGAAACATTGTCAAGACCAATTGGAGGAGCCACTACAGCTAAATGACAAAGCGGAGCCAATGCATACAACTTGTTGTCTTAGCATCGCAGAACGCGATGTAACGACCCCATCCCCGTAGGGTTGTCACAGGACTTGACCATGACGTAATCTTAACTTTAAACCAAGCCATCGGATTTTCACGTAAAATTTTTATTTTTACTCAACGTTCTAAAATAAAACGGAAATAGATAAATGACCACCTGGGACGACCATTTAAAATCTAACTTTCACTTAACACATCGGGCGTAATGTTCGTCGACTTTTAAAACATTAAAAACGAGGTTAAAACCATTTTTCGGTAAAATGTCGACTCGGTTTTTAGGCCCTTCAATCCTTTAAAATACGTGGGGGTCACCCGTAAAATACGTTTAAAAAGTATCGTAAAAGGGTCAGGTCGAAACGTGTTTTGAAAAGTCAAATTTCGTAAAAAGTCATTTTGGAGTCGGGTGTGGCGCGCCCCCGGCGCCCTGGGCGCGCGCGCGCGCGCCGCTGCTGCGCACCTGCCCACGCAGCGCCTGGGAAGCGCGCCTCCCACGTGTCAATCACGTGTCAAAGGAGAACGTTCGCCACCTTCTCTGGAATCCAGACTAAAAACGGCCGTTTTCGGCGATCGTTCGCCTCATGGGCGCGAACCGATCGCGACGGCACCCCTGGGCGCGCGCACAGCACGCCCAGCGCGCGCCTGGCCCAGCCCGCGCACCTCCACGCCCCTTTTTCTCCTTTTCCACCATTTTTCCATTTTTCTCATTCCAAATCCTTACCCATTCACCTTAAACTTTCCATAAACATTCCCGACCACATTAAACACAAAATCCTTTAAAACCCCAGAAATCCTGACTCAAAAACTTACTCGAACACTTGTTCAAAATCATAAAAACAAACTACATGGATCGCTCTAAAAACCGAGCGTATCCATACAAATTTAAAAACATCCAAACAATCCAGTATATTCTCCAAAATAAAGACTTCACATTTTAGACATTCTACTACCACTTCATACACATCAAAATTCTACTTTCATACGTTTTTCTATCAAAACCATTCGATCCACATACGTAACATTTTCATACTTTCATCCATCACGTTTCTATACACATACACAAAACTTCTTAATCATTCCCAAACAAAATAGACTCCTAACTCATACCAACTACAGTCGGAATCGCCCTAACAATGTTGCCGGGTTGCCGCCATAGTCGTACTCCTCCAACCGCAACCCTAGCATGCTCGTGAAACTCACCGTACCTGTTCTTCTTCACCTACATCACAGAACTCAAACTATAAGCCTAATGCTTAGCAAGTAGTGACAATATGAATTTAAAACATTTAACTTAACATATGAAGTTTCTATCGTTTCGATCGTACATAAACGTTTCGTTTCATTTCATCGTACATAATCATTTCGTTTTGTTTCATCGTACATATTCATTTCGTTTCCTATCATTCATTCATGTAATCCTCTACCAATGGAGGGCGGATTAGTTTCTCCATCTCTAGACGTTCCACAACTTCATCCGCAGGTTGAACCACTTCCTTCGGACATCATACATTTTCTGGACGTTCCACAATTTACATCTGAAGGGTGAACCACTTCCCTCAGACACTTTACATTTTCTACGTTATACTTTTAAAACATATGCATAAAACATTTTTGTATCATTTCTAAAACATGATGCATAGGCTAAACATACATAAAACATGCAAACAAATCCTAACGTCCTGTGATGTAGGCCAAAAGGGCGACACGTAAACATACACTACTTACCTGGCGTCCTTAGCAATTTATTTCTATCTGAACTCTTAACCGTGGAACCTGAAAAACCTAAACATCAAAACATTACATTAGCACTCGCTCGGGATAACTAACTCTCATTTTCGTAAGAACAACACAAGTGCCATTAATCCTTTACCGACACCTCAAAACATATTTCTCACATCCATAACTAAATCGGAGCTCAATTCCTCATAATTTCTATCCAAATCCATACAAATATCCATTCAGGCAATTTATCGAACACCTTAAGTGCGCACATTCAAACACAAATTCCTCCATAATCTGACATCCGATCTCAACAATTCAAACGCCTATACGTCACCCATAACGTCTACTTTAATATGTCATAGCTAAATTCCAAACCACAAATAACGATCAAGCCTAGAAATCTCGATTTCCCATATACATTAAAACGGTATTTCCCAAACACCAAAATCCAACCCTATATCCATTTTAAATCTAAGAATCATCAATAATCATTAATCTATCACCAATAATCATCAACACCTCAAAACTAACAATTTCAAACCAAAAATATAAATTTACACAAACCCTAAATCGATAAAAACTAACGAATAACAACCCTAAATTAACAACTAGACCCACAATACGCTAAAGTCTTACCTAGAGGGTTGAATCGTCGAAGAAAATCGGAAGAATCACCGGAAGAGGGAAGCCGTTGATCATCGTTTGAAGCATCGGCCGTGGGAGAAGAAGGAGAGCAAAAGGGAGAGCTCTCTAGCGTGAGGGAGAGAAATGAAAAGAGGGGGGGGGGGGGTTTATTTGTTTTTATTAAAATTTCCATACCTAATTACTTAAATGCCCTTCCCTCAATTCTATACTAAATTCTATATTTCGTCTAGCGATTTGGTTTCTCTGAAATTTTCTTATTCATCCAATTATTTTAATTTAGTCATAGGGTTCTAACAAAACTCTCCGTTCACAAAACGGACTTAAATTACTATTTTTTCTAATATAAGTCTATATAGTGAAAAGTCGGAAATTCGGGCGTTATTAATTTAGATTCCTAGAAATTTTCTTTATTTCTCAAACCCTCATAATTAATTACTAGGATCCTAGCGAAATATTCCGCTCGAGGAATAATCTTAATTTGCTCATTTACGAAAATACCCTTAAGGACGGAAACCCAAAAAACCCGGGCGTTACACGCGAGCCATCAAATAACATCACCAACCATCCACTCTTGAGAAATGAAGAAATAGCCGTGACATAAGGCTAAGTGGAGTGCCAAGCATCATTTTGGAGTCTTTTAGTTGTATATCAACTTGGGTTTTTTGTAATAGTTATTAATAGGACAAGTTTTGGGATTTGAAAGTCAAACTTCCCAAAATTGGTGGTACTAGGTACTCGGTTACATCACCTAGCCAAGTACCTCCTTTCCATTTTATGTCTGAATCATGTGATGCTACTTTTTGAAGTTGTAAACCCTAATTTCTTAAGGTGGTATTTATATCATCCTTATTAGCTGCCCTTAGTAGCAAATGAAGAAATAGATTGAAGTCTTGTCGAAAATCTTGAGTTTTCAAGCCTCAAGTGCTCGTGCCTCCCTCGGTGAGTCATATCCTATTGAGTGTGTGTGTGTGATTTTTCTTGGATTTCATCTTTGTGAGTGTGAATGGAATCCATTTTCCATCTTATTCCTTTAGAGGTGAAATTTTCAAAAAGGGTGTTGAAAACTCTCATTGAAAAAAGTTGGAGAGTTTTCTCTTCCAAGAAAGCCAAAGAGCCAAGAAAGTGCAGTCGTAGCATTTTCTTGACCAACTAGCAATTCGCGACCATAACTTCCCAATGCTATGAATCTTCCTCTGATTTGTGGCAAGCATCTTCACACATCTAGGGCTAGAGGCTTTCCAAATTTCAGCCACATTGGACCTATTTTGATCGAGTTGTACGTATTGGAAGTTCACCTCATTCTCGACCAAAATTGTTTTTCTAGCCGAGAACAATTTATGTGTTTGAACTTACACCATCATTTAGTAGCACAACATTTGGTATCTAAGATTCATTCATTCCTGCTTGTTTCATATTGTTTTGTGGTATTCTTTTATGGTAAAATAATAAAAAGGAATCGGATCTTTCACGAATATTTAGATAAATTTGTGATCGTATTTATTGATGATATTTTGGTCTATTCTAAGACTAAAGAGAAACACAAGGAACACTTAACTGTGGTTTTGTCAATTTTGAAGCTTCATCAATTGTATGCAAAATTTTGTAAGTATGAATTTTGGCTAGATCGAGTCAATTTTCTTGGGCATGTTATATCAAAGGAAGGAGTTTATGTTGATCCTTCGAAGATTCAAGCTATTATTGATTGGCCATAGTCTAAAAATGTTGGTGACATACGAAGTTTTCTTGTTCTGGTAGGCTACTATAGGCGATTTATAGAGAGTTTTTCCAGAATAGCCCTACCTTTATCTCGTCTGACCAGGAAAAGTGTGAAATTTTGGTGGTCTGAAGATTGTGAGAACAGTTTTTAGATGCTTAAGCAGAAATTGACGACAGCTCCTGTGTTGACGCTGCCAATTGAGGGTGCAATTTCAGTATTTATTGTGATGCCTCCAAGGTCGGGTTAGGTGTTGTTTTAATGCAAGATGGAAAAGTTGTGGCTTATGCATCAAGACAGCTCAAAACCTATTAACAGAACTATCCGACACATGATTTGGAATTAGCAGTTGTGGTATTTGCATTAAAAATATGGAGGCACTATCTATATGGCTAGCAATGCGAAGTCTTTTCTGACCACAAATGTTTGAAATACATATTCACACAAAAAGACTTGAACCTGAGGCAAAGACGGTGGTTAGAATTCGTGAAGGACTATGATATTGACATCAAGTACCACCCAGGAAAGACAAACAGGGTAGCTGATGCTTTGAGTCAGAAGTTTACAACAAAGCAGCCTGAAATGTCAGCTATGTCAGTTAAGCTTAAATCGGAGATTGAAGGATTTCATATGGAGATTGTTGCAGACTTGACAACTATGCTTTCGGCTATATCATTAAAGCCAACTTTGTTGGAAAAAATTAAAGAAGCTCAACAGACTGATTCAGAGAGTGAATATTACAAATCAAGCATGACATCCAATGATTCTTCGGAGTTCAATTTTTCCAATGACGGAGTATTGAAATTTAAAGATCAATGGTATGTGCCTTATAAGGCACATTCGTCTACTTTCTCTATACACCCTAGAAGTATAAAAATGTATATAAACTTGAAGCAGCATTTCTGGTGGCCAAACATGAAGAGAGATGCGGCAAAGCACATTGAAGCGTGCATTACTTGTCAGCAAATTAAAGCAGAGCATTAGAGGGCGGCCGGAACACTGCAACCATTACCAATTCTAGAGTGGAAATGGGAACGGATTTCTATGGATTTCGTTGTTGGATTGACTAGAACGACGAAAGGATATGATGGTATATGAGTGATTGTAGATCGATTAACCAAGTCAGCCCATTTTCTACCGATAAAGATGACGTTTTCTATGACTCAGTTTGCTGAATTGTTTATTCAGAAGATCATGAGACTGCATGGGGTAGCCATCTCGATTGTATCAGATCGAGATCCCAGGTTTACGTCAATTTTTTGAAAAAGTCTTCATAAAGCCATGGGAACTCAATTGACGTTTAGTGCAGCATTTCATCCTCAAACAGATAGACAGACGGAGAGAACAATTCAGATTATGGAGGATATGTTGAGAGCGTGTGTATTGGAGTTCCAAGGATCATGGAGCAAGTATCTACCATTAGTGGAATTCTCATATAATAACAGTTTCCAGTCGACTATTCGCATGGACCCTTACGAAGCACTTTATGGCAGAAAGTGAAGATCTCCTTTATACCGGGATGAGGTCAGCGAAGCTAGATTAGTTGGTCTAGATATTTTGCAGCGACTGCAGAGAAGGTTGTAATCATTAGGCAACGGATCTTGACAACTCAGAGCCGGCAGAAACGCTATGCAAATCAGAGGAGGCGAGAGTTGGAATTCAATGTGCATGACGAGGTGTTTTTGAAGATTTCGCCGTTCAAAGGGGTTATGAGATTTGGAAGGAAAAGCAAGTTGAGTCCCAGATATGTTAGACCATTTGTAATTATAGAAAGAATTGGAAAGACGGCCTACAAACTGCAACTACCAGCCTCCATGGACGGGATCCACGATGTTTTCCATGTATCGATGCTAAGAAAGTGGAACACCCCCTGTAACACCCGACATTTTCAGTCAGGTGATTTTCTTAACAGAATTAACTGTCACCCTTATTTTTTTGGACCTTTTGATTTAAATTTAATACCAAGATTTGTTCCAAATTGTGTGAACTAGGTTGAGTGGCAAAATTGAAATTAGGGCGGGCTGTGATCAATATATAAAGGAGATGGAAAGTTTTTAAATCTCACCAATACCACTGCAGCAGACACTTTCTCCTTTCAGCGATTTCCCTCTCCCGAGCTCTCGCTCTCTGCCTGCCAGTAATCCTTCCTTCGACGATCGGTTCCCTTGCCATTTCTCGGATACTCTACGCTCGAGGTATGGATTAGACAATATAGTTATCAGTTAGTTGTTAAACTCCATTTTCAGCTTGGTGTTGGAGTTTGGTTTCTCCAATGGCCGAGTAGCAATAGCAACATTTATAACCTGGATTTTTGTAATGCCATTTCTGAATCGATTCTGGACATTTAATATAACCGACCCTGATTAATCGTTAGTTGGACCTAACTGTTTTGGTTTTGGATTTCTGACTGCACACAGAGAACTAGACTAGGAGATTCGGGAATGACTTTAGTTATTAGATTCTAGGATGACTTATGATTGGAACTTTTAGGGTTTTGTTTTAACTACTGTGATGTGAAATGTTTTAGGTGAAAAAGTTCGAAGAAAAAAGAGTTCAAGTTGCTAAGGAAACAGGTAAGTGAATGTGTAAGATTTTCTGCCATTAGGGCCCTACATCACAAGGATGCTAGGTAGAAACCGATACGATGATTAGAAGTTATTAAGCTACTGTCTGTTACTTATGTTGATGCTTGACTTAATAGTATGATTTTCCGTCAGATGAATGCACTGTTCTGTGGCTTGATGAGTTATGAGTTCTCATGTTCATGCATCACGAACGTTTTATGCATATGATAATGTTTTAAGAGCATATTTTCCTCATGAACAAGATAAGAACATAAAACTTATACAACGTGAATTAAGCGAGGGTTGGGGGTGGTTTGGCGTATGTCACTATCCAAAAGGAAGGACCATGATACGACCCGCAAGGGACTATGTACACTCTCACTGTCAACCCCCCTTACCGGCACAAATCCTCTCTTAATTCACACAACCTGAATGATGAATATGAATGATGAATATGAATGATGAGCATGAATGATGATTATGAACGATGAATACGAACGATGAACAAGAATGAAGACCTTGAGTATGAATATGAATAAGAAAAGATTCATGAGCATTTGTTTTCTTAAAATGAGCATTCATGCATACTTGTTAGCATTGTATTCCTTACTAAGCATTAGGCTTATAGTTTAAACCTTATGATGTAGGTGAAGATTTAGCAGGTGAGGATTCCAAATTCAGTGATAATGTCTAAAGGCTGGTTGCAGGATGGTGCTCAGGGTGGAAGACTGTGGCTGGCAGGCGAATATAACCCATAATTAAGCTCATAATGTGTCAGTAAGATTTATGATGAACTGATGTTTAAGTAGAATGAGATTATATTCTAACATTGAGCTTCGTAATTGTCTGGATTAACTACTGAGTCTGGGGATGATTTTAAAGATATGGAAAGAGTTACTTTAACTAAGTCTTCCGTATAAGAATGTTTGGATGAGTCTCTGATTTTCATACATATGAGTGTTGAGTCAATGTGGATTGAAGTCTGTTAAGAGTTTGCATCTACCGACAGACGGTTTCTATCGAAAGATGTTGAGAGTCTGCATCTACCGAAAGATGATTTCTATCGGAAGGTGTATTAAGTGAACACGTGAATTGCACATGTCTATCGGTAGATGTAAGGTATTTCAAATACCGGATGATATAAGAGCTAGTTTGTCGTCTAGTGACCGGTAGATGCTTTACCATCGGTCGATGCAAGTCTATGACTCTATCGGCAGATGAAATTTAAGAGATGTTTAGAAACAGATGTGTCGCATGGCGGGCACGTGACCATCGGTCGATGCTAGTCTATGACTCTATCGGCAGATGCAATTTAAGAGATGTTTAGAAACAGATGTGTCGCGTGGCGGGCACGTGACCATTGGTCGATGCGAGTCTATGACTCTATCGGCAGATGTAGTTTAGGAGATGTTTGCAAAAAAAAAATTATATGTTTATAATACTAATAATGAATAAGGTGCATGAAGTAAGAACCGATTGATTAAGAAGTTAAGTTATGAATTACATGGCGACTCCAACTGGGGTTGTTACAATTATGGTATCAAAGCAAAACCGGGTTCTAAAATCGATTCTGCAGACTGCCTCCCAGCACAGATTGCCACCTGAGTACACTCCAGCAACTGTAAGTATTTACGTTTTTAAGTAATGTCATTATGTTAAGACGTATTTATGAATATTTGTTTAGGAATCTCAAAATGGTAAGAAGTCAGCAAAGAGAGGCTAATTAGGATAGCAATGCCATTGCTCAGTTGACAGAGTTGGTCTTGCGCCAATCTCGCCAGATCGAACAGCTGATGGCTGCTAGAGAAGAACAGGCGAATTCTAGTACTAATGCAACTCATGATCATGGTGGTGAGCGTTTTCACCGGCTTCGACCCCCGGTGTTTAATGGACATGTTTCGAATCCTATTTATGCTGAGGAATGGATTCGAAAGATGGAGGATATGTTTAAGTATGCAAAGGTTGACGAAGGGGATAAGGTTACGTATGCTGTCTTTCATTTGGAATTGAGTGCAAGACATTGGTGGGATTCAATCCAGAGCACCGCTAATGCAGGAGCTATGACCTGGGAAATGTTTAAGACTGCCTTCTTTGACAAGTACTTCAATAGGACTGTTCGGGCCAACAAGAAGAAGGAGTTCATGAGTTTACGTCAGTTTGGCTCTGTGACGGATTACATATGTAAGTTTGAGACTTTATCTTGGTTTGCACCCAAACTGATAGAAGATGATGAGGATAAGATCCACCAATTTGTTCAAGGACTGAAACCAAGTCTGTATATGAGAGTAAAGACTGCTGGAATACATAGTGTACCTTATACTGAAGTGACAGCTAAGGCTCTAAAACTGGAAGAGGCTGAGTTATCGACATACGCGCAGCGCAAATCATCAAGGAAGTTTACTAAAGAGGCTCAGCCGCCGCCACGTCAGAACAAAGGATGGTAACCGCAACAGAACAGGGGACCACAACAACAACAGCAAGGCATAAAGAGACCCTTCAATCCAAATGATGATCAAGGAAAAGGAAAGCGACCAATGGCCCCTTTATGCCCCACCTGTCAGAAGAACCACCCTGGCGAATGCAAGTTACTTTCTGGCCGCTGTTTTAGATGTGACAAGGTCGGACATGTAGTCAGAGACTGCCCCATGCCACCAGACCCCAATCGAGCAAGAATAGCACCCAGAGTTTTTGCTATGATGGAGGATGAAGAGGCTGTGCAGCATACGGTCATATCAGGTACAATTATGATCTGTGGTGTTTCTGCTTATACACTTATAGACACAGGAGCCACACACTCATTTATAGCAACCCTATTTGTCTGTAAGCATAAGTTAGGATACTTATCGGCTAATAGGTCATATAGTGTCATGTTACCGTCAGGAAAATCCTTACATTCTGAACAAATAGTGAAGGGTGACATTGTGTCCTTAAGAGATAAGAAGTTATATGTAGAGCTGATTGTAATTGACATGAAGGGATATGAAGTTATATTAGGAATGGATTGGTTATCCAGACATTATGCCACGATAAGTTGTAAGTCTGGGTTAGTTGAGTTTCGACCCCCAAATAGAGATCAGTATACTTTCCAAGCTATCCCAAAAATAAGTAAAATACTGATTATATCCTCACTAGAGACTCAACAGTTATTGAAAGATGGTTGTGAGAGTTATCTAGCTAGTGTAATCGATATTCGGGTGAAGAACAAAGTTGAACTTCAAGATATTCCCATAGTTAAGGAGTTTCCTGAAGTATTTATGGATGATTTGCCCGGATTACCACCGGATAGAGAAGTTGAATTTGTAATCGATACATACCCCGAGGCATTACCTATATCCAAGAACCCTTACCGCATGGCACCAGTTGAGCTGAAGGAATTAAAGGTCCAACTGCAGGAATTAGTAGACAAGGGGTTTATACGCTCCAGTAGTTATCCCTGGGGTGCACCTGTTTTATTTGTTAAGAAGAAATATGGTTCCCTAAGGATGTGCATAGATTACCGAGAACTGAACAAGTTGACAATTAAGAATAAGTACCCCTTGCCCTGAATTGACGACTTGTTTGACCAATTACAAGGAGCTAAAGTGTTTTCAAAGATTGACTTGCGTTCGGGGTACTACCAATTGAAGGTTAAGGAGGAAGATGTACCTAAGACGGCTTTTAGGACCCGCTATGGACATTATGAATTCTTTGTAATGTCGTTTGGGTTAACCAATGCACCTGCAGCCTTTATGGACCTGATGAATCGAGTGTTTCGTGATTACTTGGACAAGTTTGTAATTGTATTCATAGATGATATCCTAATTTACTCACAGACTAGAGATGACCACGAAAAACACTTAAGAGTAGTTTTGACAACATTAAAATAGCAGCAACTCTATGCCAAGTTGTCTAAGTGTGAGTTCTGGTTGGATAAGGTTAACTTCTTAGGCCATGTCATCTCTGCTGAAGGTATATCAGTAGATCCAACCAAAATTCAGGCAGTTAAGGACTGGCCACAGCCAAGGAATGCCAGTGAAGTCCGCAGTTTCCTTGGTCTGGCAGGTTATTATAGGAAGTTTATTAAGGATTTTCAATGATAGCTAAACCTTTAACGAGTTTGAATAAGAAGGACACCAAGTACTCTTAGACTGAAGCTTGTGAAGATGGCTTTCAGACACTTAAGGTGATATTGACAACAGCCCCACTACTGACTCTCCCAACCGAAGAAGGAAAGTTTAGTGTTTACTGTGATGCATCCAAAGTTAGACTGGGGTGTGTTTTGATGCAAGAAGGAAAGGTCGTGGCGTATGCCTCTAGGCAGCTGAAGAGTTATGAACAGAATTACCCCACTCACGATTTAGAGTTAGCCGTAGTTGTTTTTGCTTTAAAGATTTGGAGACACTATTTGTATGGTCAACAGTGTGAGGTGTTTTCTGACCATAAAAGCCTGAAGTACCTTTTCACCCAAAAGGAATTAAACATGAGACAAAGACGTTGGTTGAAGTTTGTTAAGGATTATGAGTTCGAAATTAAATATCACCCAGGTAAGGCCAATGCTGTGGCTGATGCATTAAGCATAATGTCTAAGACAATGCAGCCCGCTGTATCAACCATGTCTGTACCATTATGGAAGGAAGTTCAGAAGTTCGAGTTGGAAATAGTTCCTGAGTTGTCAACTTTACTTGCTGACTTAACCATTCGACCAACTATTTTGGATAAAATCAAAGAGGCACAACAGAAGGATTCAAAGGAGAATAATAGCATGATGAGTAAGTTGCAGGATGCCTCCTTTGAATTCAGTCTCTCCAGCGATGGTATTTTGAAGTTTAGAAATCGATGGTATATTCCAAATGATGAAGAACTACGTAAGTTGATCTTGACCGAGGCTCACTCGTCTCCCTTTTCTGTACATCCTGGTAGCACCAAGATGTATCGGGACTTGAAGTTACATTATTGGTGGCAAAATATGAAGAGGGATATTGCCAAGTATGTGGAGTCATGTTTGGTTTGCCAACAGGTTAAGGCAGAGCACCAACGCCCAGGAGGTACTCTTCAACCCTTACCGATCCCTGAATGGAAGTGGGAAAACATTGCCATGGATTTTGTGGTAGGATTACCAAAGACAATCAAAGGACATGATAGTAATTGGGTTGTGGTTGATAGAATGACAAAATCAGCACACTTCATACCAGTAAGAATGACTTTTACAATGGAACAACTTGCTAACCTGTACATTCAGGAAATCATCAGATTGCATGTGATTCCCTTGTCCATTGTCTCCGACCGTGATCCTAGATTTACCTCGAGATTTTGGCAAAGTTTGCAAGGCACGTTAGGAACAAAATTGTCCTTCAATACTGCTTTTCTCAAACCGATGGTCAATCTGAAAGGACCATTCAGATACTAGAAGACATGTTAAGAGCGTTTGTGCTGGATTTCCAGACATCTTGGAGTCGATATTTACCCTTGGTGGAATTCTCATACAATAATAGTTACCAGTCCATCATTGGTATGGCACCTTATGAAGCACTTTATGGCAGAAAGTGCAGATCACCTTTGTACTGGGATGAGGTCGGTGAAGCAAAACTCCTAGGTCCAGAGATCTTGCAACAGATGTCAGACAAGATTACCATTATCAGGAAAAGAATGATTACTGCACAAAGCCGACAGAAAAGTTATGCAGACCAAAGGAGGAGAGATCTTGAATTTGCCGTTGGAGATGAAGTTTTCTTAAAGATTTCACCGTTTAAAGGAGTACTAAGATTTGGTAAGAAGGGAAAACTTAATCCACGATTCGTTGGACCATTCCCTGTCTTGGAGAGGATCGGCAGCACAGCTTATAGACTGCTATTGCCCCTATCATTGGAAAAGGTTCACAATGTTTTTCATGTGTCAATGTTAAGAAAATGCATAAGGGATCCTACACAAGTTGTTAAGTTAGTGGATGTCGAAATTGAGCCAACACTAATGTATGAAGAGAAGCCAGTGCAAATTTTGGAATCTGCTGTGAAAACTCTGAGGAATAAAGAAATTCCATTGGTCAAGGTCTTATGGACAAATCATGGAGTTGAAGAAGCCACATGGGAACGACGGCAAGATATGTTGGACAAATATCTGGAGCTCTTTGTTTGATCAATTTTCGGGGATGAAAATTTTGTTTAAGGAGGGGTGGATGTAACACCCGACATTTTAAGTCAGGTGATTTTCTTAACGGAATTAACTGTCGCTCTTATTTTTTTTTGGACCTTTTGATTTAAATTTAATACCAAGATTTGTTCCAAATTGTATGAACTAGGTTGAGTGGCAAAATTGAAATTAGGGCGGGCTGTGATCGATATATAAAGGAGATGGAAAGTTTTTAAATCTCACCAATACCACTGCAGCCGACACTTTCTCCTTTCAGCGATTTCCCTCTCCCGAGCTCTCGCTCTCTGCCTGCCAGTAATCCTTCCTTCAACGATCGGTTTTCTTGCCATTTCTCGGATACTCTACGCACGAGGTATGAATTAGACAATGTAGTTGTCAGTTAGTTGTTGAACTCCGTTTTCAGCTTGGTGTTGGAGTTTGGTTTCTCCTATGGCTGAGTAGCAATAGCAACATTTATAACCTGGATTTTTGTAAGGTCATTTCTGAATCGATTCTGGACATTTAATATAACCGACCCTGATTAATCGTTAGTTGGACTTAACTGTTTTGGTTTTGGATTTCTGACTGCACACAGAGAACTAGACTAGCGAATTCGGGAATGACTTTAGTTATTAGATTCTATGATGACTTATGATTGGAACTTTTAGGGTTTTGTTTTAACTACTGTGATGTGAAATGTTTTAGGTGAAAAAGTTCGAAGAAAAAGGAGTTCAAGTTGCTAAGGAAACCAGGTAAGTGAATGTGTAAGATTTCCGGCCATTAGGGCCCTACATCACAAGGATACTAGGTAGAAACCGATACGATGATTAGAAGTTATTAAGCTACTGTCTGTTACTTATGTTGATGTTTGACTTAATGGTATGATTTTCCGTCGGATGAATGCATTGTTCTATGGCTTGATGAGTTAGGAGTTCTCATGTTCATGCATCACGAACGTTTTATGCATATGATAATGTTTTAAGAGCATATTTTTCTCATGAACAAGATAAGAACATAAAACTTATGCAACGTGAATTAAGCGAGGGTTGGGGGTGGTTTGGCGTATGTCACTGTCCAAAAGGAAGGACCATGATACGACCCGCAAGGGACTATGTACACTCTCACTGTCAACCCCCCTTACCGGCACAAATCCTCTCTTAATTCACACAACCTGATTGATGAATATGAATGATGAGCATGAATGATGATTATGAACGATGAATACGAACGATGAACAAGAATGAAGACCTTGAGTATGAATATGAATAAGAAAAGATTCATGAGCATTTGTTTTCTTAAAATGAGCATTCATGCATACTTGTTAGCATTGCATTCCTTACTAAGCATTAGGCATATAGTTTAAACCTTATGATGTAGGTGAAGATTTAGCAAGTGAGGATTCCAAATTCAGTGATGATGTCTAAAGGCTGGTTGCAGGATGGTGCTCAGGGTGGAAGACTGTGGCTGGCAGGCGAATATAACCCATAATTAAGCTCATAATGTGTCAGTAAGATTTATGATGAACTAATGTTTAAGTAGAATGAGATTATATTCTAACATTGAGCTTCGTAATTGTCTGGATTAACTACTGAGTCTGTGGATGATTTTAAAGATATGGAAAGAGTTACTTTAACTAGGTCTTCCGTATAAGAATGTTTGGATGAGTCTCTGATTTTCATACATATGAGTGTTGAGTCAATGTGGATTGAAGTCTGTTAAGAGTTTGCATCTACCGACGGACGGTTTCTATCGGAAGATGTTGAGAGTCTGCATCTACCGACGGATGATTTCTATCGGAAGGTGTATTAAGTGAACACGTGAATTGCACATGTCTATCGGTAGATGTAAGGTATTTCAAATACCGGATGATATAAGAGCTAGTTTGTCGTCTAGTGACCGGTAGATGCTTTACCATCGGTCGATGCGAGTCTATGACTCTATCGGCAGATGCAATTTAAGAGATGTTTAGAAAAAGATGTGTCGCGTGGCGGGCACGTGACCATCGGTCGATGCGAGTCTATGACTCTATCGGCAGATGTAGTTTAGGAGATGTTTGAAAAAAAAAATTATATGTTTATAATACTAATAATGAACAAGGTGCATGAAGTAAAAACCGATTGATTAAGAAGTTAAGTTATGAATTACGTGGCGACTCCAACTGGGGTTGTTACACCCCCGAGCTCAGTTCGTTACTTCGCTCGTCTTTACAATATTTAAAATGAAATTTAAAATAATTTTTGATAAAATTTTGACTCGATTTTTAGGGTTTTCGAACTCATGAAAACGTGTGGAAAATGTGCATAAAATACGTACAAAATCCGTCAGAAAAAGTCAGGTTAAAACATATTTGAGAAGGAAAAATTTTGAAAAAATTTCGGTTGGGCCACAAAGGGCGCCGCGCGCATGGCGCAGGCAACAGCGCATCGCACGCGCAACCCTACGCACCAAGCAACAGCGCAAGCGCCAATCGATCGGCAACCTCTCGGGTTGCCCAACCAGCATTTGCCGATCGATCGACGCTGCGCACCGTGCGCCTGCTGCGCGCGCAACACCTGCGCCAGCGCGCGCCACACCAGCGCTCATACGCACCTCCCTCGGCCACCAGCACACAATTTCGACCTTTTTACACAATTTTTCAATTTTCTTCGCTTCACTTAAAATCTACCCCAAACCATCTTTCATTATTTTCCACTCCTCGAAATGTTAAAACCCCAAAAATACGACCCGAAAACGTAAAAGGAAACGTGAAAATGGGAGAAAACAAACATTGTTTCTTTTATAAAAATCCGAGCAGCATAATGTTTAATTTTCTAAAACCAACATCCGGAAAAACAAATATTTTATACAATATGTTCCAAAACACACACCAAAAAGGTTCCAAGCTCTTTAACCTATTTACAATCCAAACTCTCAATCAAAATACAATTCTACCACACCTCCCAGCAACACCATGGTCAAGGCGCCCCAACAACTGCCTGCACCGGCGTACAACATGCGTCATCGATTGCATCCTAATCCTGGCCTTGCTCATAGAGCTCACCTAAAAACTCGTCGTCACCTTCACCATAGAACACAAAACGTAAACCTAATGCTTACCAAGTAGGGAATGATGGATGTAAAAACACAATGCATACTCAACCCCTAACACATGCGGTTTCTAAACTCTCGGTTGTTCTCGTTTTGTTTTTGTTTCATTAATCTTTCACTTAACCGTGTAGATCAAGTAGGCACACATCCGAGCCTGGCTCACAGGATGGCCACACTTTAACCCAGCAGAGCAAGATCAGAGGCACACATCTGGGCCCCACCCATTGGACGACCATACACGATCTCCTCCCATATCGATCATAAAACCCTCTAGTGCTCTCTCCCGCACGTTAACGACGAGGCGTTCATACTCACGATAGCTTACGTACTTTCAGCAGTGCATCTCTCATAGAGCCCCTTGCAAGTGCTACCCCAGCACCCTAACGTGACTAGGCAACTCCATTCGAGACCACATTGCATTTCTTCTTATCTTTTTACGTTTCATGCTCACATTTCAAAACCATGCTCAAAACTCGTTTTTCGTGGTTCGAAAATAATGATGCATGTCACACAAATGTTTAACTACAAAAAAAAAACAAAACAACCAAACAAATCCCCACCGTTCCATGGTGTAAGCCCAAAGGCACAATCAAAATCAACCACTACTTACCTGGATATTCTGTACGTGTTTGCTCACTCCGAGTACACCAATCACTTGCTCGATAACCTAGCATATTAAGAAGAAAATCACTTAGTAAACCTCTAAGAGTTATAGGGAATGCATAATCTAAATCTAACAATAATTTAAACCAACTCTAAAGCCTAAAACCCTAAAACCCGAAATTCCCTCTTTTCCAATGTCTCAACTTCAATTGGCCATAACTTACTCGTTTTTCATCGGATTTCAACGATCCTACACATTCTGTAAACCTCTACATGTCTATTATCTAATGCCACAATCCATTTTGCAAACCAAACAACATGGCCGATCGGATTTTGAACCAAACAGAATCGGCTATACATTGATCCAAACCAGTTTTCAACTAAAATCCACCAATTCTCTAATCTATCTCCATAATAAACCTAAACCAACCTATCTAATGTCTAAACCACCAAAAGTAGCCAGGAAAACCAACACGGAAAGGGAATTTCGGAGCTTCACCATTAGGGTTTCTAAACTCCTTCAAAAACTCATAAAAACCCATTCAAAACACCTAAAACCTTCATCACTATGCATTTATAGCAAAAACCATTAAAGAACTAACCTCAATCCTTGCTAAACTTGATGGAAAGAAGGTGGAGAAACCCTCCAAGGGAGCTGCAATTTTCGTGGAGAGAAAGGGGAAGAAGAAGACAATTTTGTCTTTTTCACCACACACCTAACACAATTTAAAACTACTTCTTCCCTTTTCCACTTTCTACCACAAAACTTAACAATTTTCAAAAGCAAACCCCTCCCATTTGCTTTTCTCTAAACCAACGTGGGAGCCTACTTCTTCTTCCACTTTTCTTCAAACAATCTCCTCTCCATTTATTTCAACCAATAATAACTCTAAACTACTCCAACCTAGTGTTTTCTCACAAATTTTCACTTTCTAACACTTATACTTAGCATAACCTTAGGATTAACGTTAAACTCTCATAACATAACATAATCTACGGCTACGTACGTTAGAGAAAATCCCGGGTGTTACAATCCACCCTCCTTAAAAAAAATTTTGTCCTCAAAATTTGCATACCTGAAGAGTTCAGGATAGAGATCCATCATGTCTTGCTGCCTTTCCCACGTTGCCTCCTCAATATTATGGTTACGCCATAACACATTCACCAGTGGAATGTCCTTGTTGCCTAACATCTTCACTGCATAATCCAATATCTCCACCAGTTTCTCCTCATATGATAGTGTTGGTTGCACTTCAATATCCTGCTGCATCACGACGTGTGATGGATCTCGAATGCACTTCCTCAGCATCGATACATGGAAGACGTTGTGCACTCCATCCATCGAAGTTGGCAGATCCAACTGATATGCTATTTTTCTAACTCTCCTCGTGATTGGGAATGGTCCAACGTACCTCAGGTTCAGCTTACCCCTCTTCCCGAATCTCATTATCCCTTTGAAAATTTCAAAAAGACCTCGTCTCCTACTTTAAATTCCAATTCTCGCCTCCTTTCATCAGCGTAGCTCTTCTGCCGACTTTGAGCTATCAACATACACTGCCAAATAAATTTAATCTTTTAAGTTGTCTGTTGCACGATTTCAGGTCCAATCAAGCTAACTTCCCTGACTTCGTCCCAATAAAGAGGTGATCTGTATTTTCTCCCATATAAAGCCTCGTATGGAGCCATACCTATCGTCGCCTGATAGTTGTTGTTATACGAGATCTCTACCAAAGACAAATATTTGCTCCACGAACCCTGAAACTCTAGTACACAAGCTCGAAACATATCCTCTAAAACCTAAATAGTCTGTTCAGATTGTCCGTCCATCTGAGGATGAAATGCTGTAATGAAATTGAGTTGTGTCCCCATTGCCTTATGCAGACTCTTCCAAAATTTTGATGTAAATCTCGGGTCTCTATCTGATACAATAGAAGTCGGTACACAGTGCAACCGTACTATCTCCTACATATACAGTTCAGCGAACTGGTCCATATTGAATATCATCTTCACCGGCAGAAAATGGGCTGATTTGGTTAAACGATCTACAATCACTCATATACCATCGTATCCCTTCGTCGTCTGAGGTAACCTGACAACGAAATCCATAGAAATTTGGTCCCACTTTCATTTTGGAACCGACAATGGTTGTAACTTCCCGGCAGGTCTCTAATGTTCTGCCTTAACTTGCTGACAGACCAAGCATGTTTCCACATACTCCGCTACAGACTTCTTCATGTGAGATGGAAGCAGCTGTTTCGTTAGGATGTGGCAAGAACGGTCCTCCTTTTTCAATTGGAAAGCAATCATATTACTATGCTATCGCTGGAAGGGCCTTCAGTTCAGAGGAAGGGCTTTCTTTGCCCGTTGATTCAGTTCCCAGTCTTGTCTTGTGGCATCTTAGGAAGGGTATTGGCTTGGTCTTTAGCTTGAGGATGGGGAATCCACTGAGCCTATCTAGGGTCCCAACTGAACATTCAACCTTACCTTCTAACCAGTTTACTATTAGTAGTTGCAGTAGGAATCAACCATTCAGTTGAGGAATCGGAAGATGAAGCTGCTTAAATGCCCCAGCTATTGATCTAATTAAAGCTATTCTAATGGCAAAAAAGCTCTGCAATAGAAAAACATTTCAATTTCTTTGAAAGGTGAAAAAGAGAGGTAATATTTATCCTTAGAATATGGGAACTATAGTAGAAGGATTTTGTTATGAATTGTTCATTCAAATAAGTCGTATCTTGTTCAGATCGACAAATAGAGCTGCGGTTATAGTCAAAGCTGCTAGTAGAAAGCCGAAATAACTAGTTATAGTAAGCATGAAAAGACTAAATGAAATATGTTCTTTTTATACATATGTTTATAAAGCACTTCCCTCAATTTCAATTTTGAAAAGAAAAAATAAGAGTTTAAAAAAAAATACCAATTGAAAGTTTTTGATTCATCAATTATTCTAATTATAGACGGCGGACCTAACAAAAATAGAATAACATAGTTAAGAAATCAATCATCATTGGTGACATCTACCCATCTCGAAATTTCGAATCAACAGATTCATTGAGCAACTCTTGAGTTGAATAAACAACATCTAATATATATTATTTTCTATATATTGATTCACTGACTGATTCAGCAGGGAGCGAAGCCTCCTATAGTGAGAGTTGACAGACCAACTATAATCAAAGGGAAAAGGCAAGGCTGCTAACAATCAATCTTTGAAAAGCGGTGTCAATCGGTCTTTCTTTACCCATTGAAGTGAAGGAGAATGCACTTTGCTTTGAATCACAAAGATCTAGCCTAGCAGTTAGGACCAATCCGATGTGATCTTAGAGCTATTGATTGACTCTACCCAACTCTCTGTAAGTAAGAGCTCACCCTTACTTAGCTTAGTCTTCTCGAAGGATATAAAGGTCATGTGAGCGAGTTGATTCTTAGTCCTATACTGAATGGAATGGTCTTAGTCCATAAGCTAACACAAAGAACTTGAACATTGACAATTGAAAGAAAGTTGACTAAGACTATTCCTCTTCAGCTGAGTAGCCTAACCTAAAGGATCCCCTTTCGCTTCTACTCCTATAGAGATTCAGCAACATTCCTTATTGCAAAAGAGGGAAAATCCTCAACTTTCTTTCATAAGAAAACCTCTTGTCAACTAATATTAGGTAGGAAAGGGGATCGCATCCCTAAATCCAACTAAGCCATACCTATTATTAATATGAAGGGGAGTCCAAAAAAGTCTCTTTCTCTATTTGATTGATTGAGGGACAAGGATACTTCCATAATATGGGTACTTACAACTATTTGGATGATGTGAGAATTTATGTAGCCGAGTCACGAGAACTTCTTCTACTCCCTTCCCGGAAGATTGAGGGAACTTTGCCTCTAAAAAAGACCACCAATAATGTTGCTTGAGATCTCTATACATTTTGGTACTGCTAGGATGAACCGAAAATCTCGAAGAGTGCGCTTCTGCCAAAATTTCGTTCTGAAGTTGCTCATTGTTTGGAACATACCACCTATTACAAAACTTTATAATTCCATTTTCCGAATAACTGAACTCGGTCCTATCATCCGATACCATCCTCAATTTAAACTCATTGCACTCGGGGTCTTCCTACTGTGCTTCTCTGATTTTCTCAATAATCGTAGGCTTCAGAGATAAAGCCGACAACACTGCTATAACATTTGAAACCAACTCCAAACCAAACCTACGAATCTCAGTACTCAACGTCCTTGGCATCTCAGCCTCTATCGCTGAAACTGAGGTTGAAACTCGGCTCAATGCGTCCACCACAACATTGGCCTTACCGGGGTGGTACTTGATCTCCAGATCGTAGTCCTTCACAAACCCTAACCACCGCCGCTGCCTCATATTCAACTCTTTTTGAGTGAAAATATACTTCAGAATTTTGTGATCTGAATATATTTTACACTGCTGTCCATACAGGTAGTGTCTCCAGATCTTCAGAGCAAACACCGCCACTACTAACTCTAAGTCATGAGTGGGATAATTCTTCTCATAAGATTTCAATTGCCTAGAAGCATAGGCAATCACCTTATGCTTCTGCATCAGCACACAACCCAATCCAATACAAGAGGCATCACAATAAATGCTGAATTTCTTCTCCACCACCGGTAGTGTCAACACCGGAGCTGTAGTCAATTTCTTCTTCAGCATCTGAAAACTAAGCTCGTAATCTTCTGACCATTCATACTTAACATCTTTTCTTGTCAGCCGAGTTAGGGGTGCCGCTATTTTTGAAAAGTCTTCAATAAACTTCCTGTAATAGCCGGCTAACCCCAGAAAACTTTGAATCTCACTGACATTCGTTGGCTGAGGCCATTCCTTAATTGATTGTATCTTGGCTGGATCCACCGATATTCCTCTGCTAGAAATAACATGTCCAAGAAATTGAACCTTATCCAGCCAAAATTCGCACTTAGAGAACTTCGCATAAAGCTGATGTTGCTTCAAAGTCTCCAAAACAATCTTCAGATGCTCCTTGTCTTCATCTTCATCACGGGAGTAAACCAAGATATCGTCGATAAATACAATTAAAAATTTATCGAGATACTCTCAAAACACCCGATTCATCAAGTCCATAAAAGCAGCTGGAGCATTTGTCAGTCTGAATGACATAATTAAAAATTCATAGTGACCGTATCTCATCCGGAAAGCTGTCTTCGGGATATCTTGCGATCTGACTTTCAACTGATAATACCCCGATCTCAAATCTATCTTCGAAAAAATCCGAGCTCCTTGTAGTTCATCGAACAAGTTATCTATCCTCGGCAATGGATACTTGTTCTTAATTGTTAGCTTATTCAACTTCTTGTAATCAATACACATTTGTAGCGACTTGTCTTTCTTTTTCGCAAATAGAACGAGCGCTCCCCACGGCAAAAGCTAGGGCGTATAAACCCCTTATCAACTAGTTCTTCCAGTTGCTTCTTCAATTCCTTCAATTTAGGCGGAGCCAACCTGTAAGGATTCTTCGACATTGGCTCTGCTCCAAGGTATGTGTCAATCACAAACTTGATTTCCCAGTCCAGAGGTAAACCAGGAAAATCATCCAAGAACACCTCAAGAAAATCACGAACAACTAAATTATCCTTAGGTTTAGCCTCTACTTGATACTAGGAATCTACTATGGTTGCAAGAAAACAAACAAATTCACCCATTAGCGACTTCCGAGCATCCATGGGTGCCATTACTGATTGCTTTCTTACATTATTTAAGGCCTACAACGAGTGATTCTCACCATTCGGAGGTTGAAAGTTAACTGTTCCAACTCTGCAGTCAATGGTTACGTAGTGACGAAATAACCAATCCATTCCGAGTATCACATCATACTCGGTTATCCCCATCACAATCAAATTAGCAGGTAATGTCTTTTTCCCTACTGATACCAAACCATTGGGCACCACCTGGTCAGAATGTAGGCACTCACCAGACGGTAGCTTCACATCGTACATACACCCAGCAGGCTTCACTTCCAAGTTTACTTTTACTACGAAAGCAGTTGCTACGAAGGAATGTGATGCACTCGAATCTATCAATGTAAAAGCAGGCACTGAGTTGACAAGTACCGTACCTAAGATCACAGCTGGTCGATCCTCACCATCTGGCTCAATCATGGCGAAGATCCTAGGTGTCGCTTTAGCTGGATCCTTCTTTGCTGCAGGGCAGTCCGTGGCTATATGACTGGGCTGGTTTCACTTGAAGCACCGAGTAACTCTTGGCTTTGTGCAAACCCAAGAAAGATGGCCAGCTTCAAAATAGTTGAAACATTTGCCCGCATACTGTCCACATTCTCTAGGATGAATCTTCAAACACTTTGGACATTGCGGATACCCCCTCCTTTGTTGCTGCTGTAGTTTCTTTCCTCCTCTCTGATCGTTCAAATTTCCTCCTGGTCGTTTATTTCCTTAAGGTTGTGAAGAAGATCCTCCTCTGCTCATCTGTGGTATGATCTCCTTGAACATCCTTCTAGGAGCTTCTGTCGGTTTAATACACTTCAAATCAGCCTCTTCCACCTCTATAGCCTTCGCCACAACGTTTACATAGGATACTCCCACAATCCTTGATATCTTTACGCCCTTATATATTTCTCGCTTCAGGCCCAGCACAGATTGGAGCACTTTGTCCTCCTCTTTGCTTACTAAATGGCTTGCTAATCGAGAAAGCGATTCAAACTGCCTGATGTATTCTCCCACAGATCTAGTCTGCTTCAGCTGTAAGAACTCCATCCTCTTGGCAGCTTGAACTGTCTAGTTGTAATACTTGTCGTAAAATATCTCCTTAAATTCTTTCCAAGTAATCCCCTGAGCAGCTGTGGTGGCTTCCACTGTCTCCCACCAGCTCTGAGCATCGTTGACCAAGTGAAACGTCGCACACGTCACCTTGTTTCCTTCCTCCACATTGGCGTACTTGAACATTTCTCAATAGTAAGAATCCATCTCTCCGCAACTTTGGGATCTGTTAACTGACCTTCAAACGTCAGAGGCTTCAATCTTCGGGACTTCTCTCCACTAGAACTTGCTCCAAGATTTCCCGGTCCTCCCTGATTTATAAGCGATCCATGCAACTCATCCTGCCTACCCACCAACTCCGTAAGCTGCTTAACTGACCTCCTCAAGTTCGTTCCTGGGTTGTCTTATGTTCCTCGGCATTTTGGTTCTATTCCTGACAAGGTTAAAGCAATCTAATCTTAGCTATAAACTAACTAAAATAAAAGAAATACTTACAGTCGGTGAAACACGTTGCATAACGGCCGACATTGTTAGGTAATCCTTTAAACGACTTGACCATTTAGCTCTGATACCAACTTGTAACGCCCCTAAACCCACCCTAGCTCAGTTCGTTACTTTGCTCGTCTTTACAATATTTAAAACATAATTTAAAATAATTTTTGATAAAATTTTAACTCGATTTTCTGTTTTTTCGAAAACGTGTGGAAAACGTGCATAAAATAAGTACAAAATGTGTCACAAAAGGTCGGGTTAAAACATATTTGAAAAGGGAAAATTTTGAAAAAAACTCGGTTGGGCCACAAAGGGCGCCGCGCGCGCACTGGGTGCGTGCTTAGCCCGAGCAGCGCGCGGGGTGCGCACAACAGCGAACCACACGCCCGCAACCCTGCGCGCCAGGGGCGATCGATTGGCGTAAGCGCTGATCGATCGGCAACCTCTCGGGTTGCCCGACCAGCATTTGTCGATCGATCGGCGCTGGGCACTGGGCACTGCCCGCCTACTGCGCGCGCTCCACGCCAGCACTCATACACACCTCCCTCGGCCACCAGCGCACCACTTCGACCTTTTTACTCAATTTTCTTCACTTCTCACCCCTTCACTTCACTTAAAACCTACCCCAAACCATCTTTCATTATTTTCCACTCCTCGAAATGTTGAAACCCCGAAAATGAGACCCGAAAACATAAAAGGAAACGTGAAAATGAGAGAAAACAAACATTGTTTTTTTATAAAAATTCGAGCAGCATAACGTTTAATTTTCTAAAACCAACATCCTGAAAAACAAATATTTTATACAATATGTTCCAAAACACACACCAAAAAGGTTTCAAGCTCCTTAACCTATTTACAATCAAAATACAATTCTACCACACCTCCTAGCAACACCATGGTCAAGGCGCCCCAACAACTACCCGCACCGGCGTATAGCATGCGTCATGGACTGCGTCCTAATCCTGGCCTTGCTCATAGAGCTCACCTAAAAACTCATCGTTACCTACACCATAGAATACAAAACGTAAGCCTAATGCGTAGCAAGTAGGGAATGATGGATGTAAAAACACAATGCATACTCAACCCCTAACATATGCGGTTTCTAAATTCTCGGTTGTTCTCGTTTCATTTCTGTTTCATTAATTTTTCACTTAGCCGTGTGGATCAAGTAGGCACACATCCGAGCCCCGCTCACAGAATGGCCACACCTAGACCCAGTAGAGCAAGATTGGAGGCACGCATTCGGGTCCCTGCCCATTGAACGGCCATACACGATCTCCTCCCACATCGATCATAGAATCCTCTAGTGCTTTCTCCGGCACGTTAACGACGAGACGTTCATACTCACGATAGCTTACGTACTTTCAGCGGTGCATCTCTCGTAGGGCCCCTTGCAAGTGCTACCCTAGCACCCTAACGCGACTAGGCAACTCAATTCGAGACCATATTGCGTTTCTTCTTATCTTTTAACGTTTCATGCTCACATTTCAAAACCATGCTCAAAACTCATTTTTCGAGGTTCGAAAACAATTATGCATCTCACACAAATATTTAACCACAAAACAACTAAAAAATCAAACAAATCCCTACCGTTCCATGGTGTAGGCCCGAAGGCACAATCAAAATCAACCACTACTTACCTGGATACTCCATACATGTTTGCTCACTTCGAGTACACCAATCACTCGCTTGATAATCTAGTATATTAAGAGGAAAATCACTTAGAAAACCTCTAAGAGTTCTAGGGAATGCATAATCTAAATCTAACAACAATTTAAACCAACTTTAAAGCCTAAAACCCTAAAACCCAAAATTCCCACTTTTCCAATGTCTCAACTTCAATCGGCCATAACTTACTCATTTTTCATCGGATTTCAATGATCCTACCCATCCCGTAAACCTCTACATGTCTACTATCCAATACGACAATCCGTTTTGCAAGCCAAACAACATGGACGATCGGATTCTGCACCCAAACAGAATCTGCTACACATTGATCCAAAATCGATTTTCAACTAAAATCCACCAATTCTCTAATCTATCTCCATAATCAACCTCAACCAACCTATCTAATGTCTAAACCACCAAAAGTAGCAAGGAAAACCAACAAGGAAAGGGAATTTTCTGAGCTTCACCATTAGGGTTTCCAAACCCCTTCAAAAACCCATTCAAAACACCTAAAACCTTCATCACTATCCATTTATAGCAAAACCCATTAAAGAACTAACCTCAATCCTTGCTAAACTTGATGGAAAGAAGGTGGAGAAAAGAGCTGTAATTTTCGTGGAGAGAAAGGGAAAGGAGAAGACAATTTTGTCTTTTTCACCACACACCTAACACAATTTAAAACTCACTTCTTCCCTTTTCCACTTTCTACCCCAAAACTTAACAATTTTCAAAAGCAAACCCCTCCCATTTGCTTGTGTCACGACCCTAATACTGTACCAAATTTCCCGTACTATCATTTTTTTTTATACACTTTTAACTTTAACTGTACTTAAGGCTGAATCTCAATCTCAATCGAAATCAAAATTAAAATCGAAGTTCGTTTTGTAAATCGTTTAAAACAAATACTAAAACAATTAAAACTTAAAACAATTAAACCAATAAAACTATTAACCAATAAATTAAAACCTTTCTTTTTTTTTTTCAAACATGGCGATCAGTCGCCCATAAAAGGGGCGACTGATCGCCCCTCGACGATTGCAACAGGCGACCAGTCGCCTGTTGCAAATCGCCAGTGGCGACTGATCACCACAATTTGTGGCGATCAGTCGCCACGCTCTCTGGATTTCTCCAGAAAGCGGCGACCAGTAACGCCTGGCAATCGCCTCTCAGCGATTGCTAGGCAGGGATGTAACGCCCGAGAATTTTTAAAAGGGAAAATTGGAAAGAAAATAAAAGAATAGTAAAATAATTGTTTTAGGTAATTTAAGATAAAACTGAATAATTTTGGTTAACCTAATTGGTTAATTAATTTAGATTCGGGCACTTCCAGTGAAATTAAGTCGTGGGTTATAAATTAATAATGAGATTTAATGAAATTCGAAATGGTCGAAAATGAGAGAGTAAAACGATAATTAACTAGTTTAAATTAAAGAAATAGTTTTAGTTTTAATAATTATTACTATTATTATAGTTTTTTTTTTAAAAAATAAAATAATAAAAACCAAAACGACAGAATGGCCGAAGCCATTCTGTCGTTCGACGCCGAGTCCCGCGAGCGAAGAACAGGGGCGACGATCGACGAGCGCGGCTCTCCTCCGACGAAAACGCCGGCTATTTCTCGCCATTCTCCAGCCAGACAACGGCGGTGTGAGGCTCCGGTTCCTCCTCGCGCATAAAACGAACGTGAGCCTCCTTTTCGTGCCCTGTTTTCGTGCTGTTGGTGGCCGGGGGTGGTGAGCTCGATTGAGCTCCGATCGCCGGCCAAAATAGGCTGCTTCCGGCGTGGGTTTGCCAACCCTTGGGCCGGCTATTGTTGCTTGGCAGTGATGAGCATCGTTTGGATGAAAAACAGTGAATGCCGATTTAGGGCAATTCGGGTTTGTGGTTTGGAACTTCGATTTTTGGTTAGATTATTCTAATTGAGTGTATATATGGTCGATTGGTGAAGAGATTGACGGAATTTGATGAAAAATCGAAAAGGGGGAAATTTCCGATTAAGGGCAGTTTTGGGTTTTTGATAAATTGACCTAGTTCCGGTTATTTGTTTCAAAATTCCTTTTGGCAGATTAAAATAGGTTATTAGAGGAGTACGTGGCCGCTAGAATCGTTCGATTCCGATAACCGACGCTAAAGTTACGTGCGTTCGAAGTTTTAGGTCGGTTTTTACCGAACCCAAATTAGTGGCCCATTTAATTAGGTTTTAGTTGGATTTGGCTAGAGACTTAGTTTAAGTTTAGAGTTCGTTTATTTAGGATCGGTTTTAATGCCTTAATTGTGAAATGCTTTAGGTGGAGACGACCTTTGGACGGTGCTCGGCTTACTACGGACGCCAGGTAAGTGGATGTTAGGCTTCCGGCCCTTAAGGCCCTACATCGTGTCAACGTTAGGTTTTTCTGCTTTGATGATGATTTTCTGATTGTGGGGATTAATGAGTCGGGTAGCTTAGAATGTTAGTTGTTTGTGAAGTTCGTTAAGAATAGTATATGTCCATGTACGTAGTGAATTGTTTGATGATATGTCGTACATAGATTTCTCATGCATCATGTTTTAGAAAAAGTACGAAAATGTTTTAGCATATGATTTCATGATTTAAACGTAGAAACGACAACGATGTAAAACGAAAATGTAAAGTGTCTGAGGGAAGTGGTTCACCCCTCAGATGTAAATTGTGGAACGTCCAGAAAACGTATGATATTTGAGGGAAGTGGTTCACCCTTCAGGTAAAGATTTATATGTGGAACGTCTAGAGATGGAGAAACTAATCCGCCCTCCATTGGTAGAGGATTACATGTATGTACGATGGAAATGAAATGAATATGTATGATGAAACGAAATGAAATGAATATGTATGATGAAACGAAATGAAATGAATATGTATGACGAAACGAAACGAAATGAATATGAACGATGAAACGAAACGAAATGATTATGTACGATGAAACTGTAGAAACTGCATATGTTAAGTAAAATGTTTTAAATTCATATAGTGCATCCCCTTACTAAGTATTAGGCTTACTGTTTATGTTGCATGATGTAGGTGACAGGTGTGAACTCGATGACAAAGAATAGGTGGTCGACGGATGGTGCTCGTGGCGACGGGGCGTGTTTTGGTTTGGCTAGATGATCCGATGGTGTGCTCCGAACTGTTTTGGTGGCGTGTGGATGTGAGTTAGTTTTGTTGGTTAGAAAGGTGATGGATTTTAGGGTGTATATTTAAGTTTAATATTCAGGAAATTTTATAGTGGATATAGGTTTGATGTAGTACTATTTTGAATGATTTGTTAATGTATGTCCTTGGTGATGTTTTAGGAAATTTAGTGCTTATGCTCGATGTATGTTTTGAGGATTTGATTGAGTTTTGTTTGATCATTTTACGTTAGTAGGTCTATGTGTCGGTTTTGTTTGTGAAAGCATCAAAGTGTTTAAGTATGTAGATTGAATGTTTTGATAGAAATATGTATGAATAGTCGAGTTTTGATGTATATGTAGTGGTAGTAGATTGTTTAGAATGTAGAGTCTTAATTTTAGAAATATACTGGAACTGCTTGGGTTATTTTTAACAGGTAAGGATAAGCTCGATTTTTATAGCGATCCATGCAGTTCGTTTTCTTGAATTTGTCTGAAATTGTAGCTTATATTAGTGTCATGTTTTGATGATCGAGGAATGAGTGATTTTAAGGGATTTCAACAATCCGAGACTTCAATTTAATGGTTTAGAAGTCGAAACGTTATAAGTGATATAAAAAGAAAAATTCACGTGGTTACGAGAGTTTAAAGTTAAGGTTACGTTAGGGTTAGTTTGTTTAAGGGTTTTGGGTTATGTTTAAAGTAAAAATGAAAAAGTTTATGCGAAAAATACGAGGGCTTAGGTAATGATTATGTCACGGCAAGTTCGTGGCGGCCCTGATCGGGTTGGGGTCGTCACAGTTATGGTATCAGAGAGACGGAGTTTTAAAAGCGAGTTCTGTGATATGCCTGCCAAAAACACACCGCCGCACGAGGACTCTCCATCGACTATAAGTGTTTAAGTTTATGTATGATTCTAAATTGTTCATTTTGTATGTGTTTCTTAATGTGTCTAGGAACAAGAAAATGCCGAAAGCACCTAGAAAACTCGAGGAGAAATCCATTAGTCAGCTTATGGACATAATGCACCAATGGTCAGAACAAGTAGAGATCTTACTCGACCGAGATGAAAATGGTAATAGACAAGATAGTACTTCATGGAACCTGGGTAGTGAACGAACTAGGCAGTTCGACCTCTGATGTTTGATGGATGTGCTATAGATCCGATACAGGCCGAGGAGTAGGTTCGAGCAACGGAAGGATTGTTTGACATTATTAAGGTGAAGGAGGTAGATAAGGTTTCTTATGCGATGTGTCATCTGGTGGGAGTGCAAGTTGCATTCCGGTCGATATTTTCGGTGTGACATGGTGGGGCACCAGACCAAAGATTGTCTAGGACCGAATAAGATACCACCGTGTTGTCCTTCGAGGATGTCTGCCATGATCGAAGAATAGGGAGTTGTTCAACCATCGGTTATTCCAGGTATATTCATATAGTGGTGATTAATAAAATAAGGAGCTTTGGAGTAGATGTGTAATTAGAGTAGGGGTTTAAAACGTGACTTTTGTATATTAGATAGAAGGAGGATAGTGAATAGAGAAAGTTACGCGTTGAGATGAATAACCTAGGATAATTGTGCAAGTGTGCACATACTTAGAATTTATTACCATTGGAGGGATACGACTTAAGAGATCTAATGGTTTGACGAATCCCCTAAGTATTTAAATGAAGGTAATAACCAAAAGTCTATCTTAGGTGAATTGTCGAATAGGAGCATTTGACTTAGTAAATATCAGTGAAGAGAACAAAAATATTGAGGTGAAGTTGGTAGATTAACGAATTTAGAGACAATAAAGGATCAAGGTTATACGATAGATGATACTCAAGTTATATAATTTGGACGTTCTCTAGGAGATAGGTACCATCTTAGAGAACTAAGCAACGAAGGACAAATATTGATACGTGAAAAGATTATGACCGCCACTAAATAGAAAAGAAGACTTAGTAAAGTTAAGAGTGACCAATAAATAGAAGATGCGTTAGGCAATTAGATGTTGCTTAACCTGGGGACATAAGGCAAAGTATGAGAGTTAGAAATTATTGGAAACGCCTAAGAAGTGTAACAAAATTTTGAAGAAGGGCTTAACAACTTAGATTGGAAGTCATGTTTACGGGTTTATTGTATCCCGTGCAATGTTAGAAGGATGATAAATCGACGAGAGTAAGTGCTAATTAAAGAAATTGTAGTAAGGATAAAAGATTTCAGATTCTTGGAGTTATGAACGCCGGAGTTAAGAAATGAGTCTATAGTTGATATAGTTTAAGTTAAGAACCCCAGACATGAGACTTACCTCCAAGATGGAAGTAGGAACTTTAGTGTTTAAAGGACCCGAGAGGTGGATCGTAATGAAGAGTTTAGGTGGTGACCAATCAAATTAGGTGGGTTAGAAAGCTTAGCCTATACGGAATTAAGTGAAGGCCGATTCATGTGAGAATTTAAGGAAGTGAACTTGATCACTTAGATATTTGCCTGGAGACTTGAGAATTGATAGGGCTTGTGGTACGAGCTATGATATGCTTCGTTCCATTAAGGGTAATGGATGCTTCTAAATTTTGGGGAAAATAGAAAGATAAGAGTTAAGAATTTTAGAAGAATTAGATTAAGGTCGTAGGTCTACCCACAACAAGTTTGCTAACAAGAAGATTGTTGGGCAAGTTGTTGTGAAAAAGACAAGTAGAATATGTGGAACCTGACTAGAAGGAATGAAGGATAATAGGCTAGTCAGTGACTTTGAGGAAGTCCTTGTGGGATATTAAGAATGAGTATAGGATATTGTTAAATTAAATAAAGGATTTGGATGTGGAGTTAAGCCCGAATGTGAAGTCTTGCAAATTGAGGGATTGATGAGTTATCAAGTACATTAGGAATAAGATTAAATTAGGAATTTTGAAGGCTCAACCTGGATGTAACGAAATAGGAGCCAATGATTTTAGGAATAGCTAAGGTTAAAGTAAATAAACTTAAGTATGTGAATAAGATCACAACTTAAGGAAAATAAGGACTATGTGATAAAGGATAAAATGGCCGGTTAGGTAGATTTTTGGGCTTCGAATAGTGTCATAGGGATAAGTGAGAAAAATTAACTAGATTAAAGGGAAGGTTGAGTTATGAGTCAAGTAGTGGAGGTTGTGAAATTTGGAGCACATTGGATGAAAGGAAGAGAGGGTTGCACGAGGATTGTGCAAGTGGACCTAGAAGTGAATATAAACCTGTTGGTCTAGGAAAGATTCGACTCGTAAGCTATGTCGAAGTGTTTATGCACCATTTAAAACATTGGGTGAATAGTGTAATTAAATTAGTTAGACTTGAGAGTTGGATATTGTTTGATGAAAAACGAGGCACAAGTTGGACAAATGAGCGTTGTGGACATAAGGATAGAAACTTAGAAAATACTTTGAAAGAAAAAAAAAAGGGGGGATAGATTTAAGTATTGATAGCCCCGAGTACTAGGATTGTATTAGAGTGACTAATGGAACGTCATGTTTGCCCAATGTCCATGGGTGTATGGGTGTGAGTGATGGATTAAAAATTTGATGGTAAGGTATAGGGGGACTTGGAAGTGGAAGAATTAGGATAAGAAGGCTATGTACTAGGTCCTTCGTATTAAGTAAGAGAAGAAGCATCGAGGAATTATGATGGCTATAGATGCGTTAGATTGATGTAGTATGAGAAAAGTAGGGAAACGATTGAATTAATTCGAGGAAAACTAGAGTGGAGGTTGAGTTGGGAGAGATTTGAGAGATTAAGTGATTATAAATTAGGTTGAAAGTAATGGACGTATGAGTGATGGAGTTACCAAATGCATGGTTAAGAGAATTACAACTTTGGAAATCTACGAATTTCCATTACATGATAGATGATTAAGGCTATAGTGTAATCAAGATTTAGTATTGCAACAGTAATTACGGTGGTAGCGTTGAAGTGAGAAATAAGAGGATTGACTAAGCAACAATTTTGGGGACAAAATTCCAATTAAGGATGGAAGGATGTAACGCCCGAGAATTTTTAAAAGGGAAAATTTGAGAGAAAATAAAAGAATAGTAAAATAATTGTTTTAAGTAATTTAAGATAAAACTGAATAATTTTGGTTAACCTAATTGGTTAATTAATTTAGATTCGGGCACTTCCAGTGAAATTAAGTCGTGGGTTATAAATTAATAATGAGATTTAATGAAATTCGAAATGGTCGAAAATGAGAGAGTAAAACGATAATTAACTAGTTTAAATTAAAGAAATTGTAACGACCCCTCATCCCAGCAAGATATTGTCCGCTCCGGGGATTGGGCCGCAGCCCAATATCCTCCCCTCACGGCTTTGTTTGGCGAGAGCACTTCCCGGAAGGTCACCCAACCTGGAATTACTCTCGCCGGAGTACGCTTAACTTCGGAGTTCTTATGGGATCCGTCGTCAATTGAGCTCCAAAACGCGTCTTGCTATGTTGGGAGGGTCTCTTTACATATGTTTCATTTCCACATACTTCCCCAAGCGCTGTGGGATTGTGACGACCCCCTCTTTACGACCTGTCACCTTCCGGCTGTCGCCCGCGCGACGTACCGCCATCCGGGTTCCGGTTCGTGCGCCATCGTACCAGTACAGATTCGGGACTTACAGATTCGGTCATCACAATCACCCCCCCTTGGGGGCCCAACGTCCTCGTTGGCCACAATTCCGGTTGGGTACAGGCTTTGATACCATTTGTAACGACCCCCGTCCAGCAAGATATTGTCCGCTCCGGGGATTGGGCCGCAGCCCATATCCTCACCCTCACGGCTTTGGTTTGGCGAGAGCACTTCCCGGAAGGTCACCCAACCTGGAATTACTCTCGCCGGAGTACGCTTAACTTCCGGAGTTCTTATGGATCCGTCGTCAATTGAGCTCCAAAACGCGTCTTGCTATGTTGGGAGGGTCTCTTTACATATGTTTCATTTCCACATACTTCCCCAAGCGCTGTGGGATTGTGACGACCCCCTCTTTACGACCTGTCACCTTCCGGCTCGCCCGCGCGGACGTACCGCCATCCGGGTTCCGGTTCGTGCAGCCATCGTACCAGTACAGATTCGGGACTTACAGATTCGGGTCATCACATCTGTAAAGGCAGTTGATCGGAGCCCGGAATCCCGATCTGTTATTTCTCGTGAGGAGAAGGGTAAGGATCTTCAAGGGGTGAGCCTTGGAGCGTGGACGTAGGCAGTTTGGCCGAACCACGTAAAAAGTACTGGTGTTGAATCTCTCTTACTCTCTCTTTATTTTTGATATTACCTTATTTGCTATTAAACTAATTAAGAGAGTAACACTAATTGATTATTAGATTAATTTTTTAAAAGTCTAATTCACCCCCCCTCTTAGACAATTCCGGTCCTTCAATATTTACCATTGGTCGAGTTCTCTTACAATAACAGTTTTCAAGCAACAATAGGAATGGCACCGTATGAAGCCTTATATGGACGAAAATACAGATCTCCTTTGTACTGGGATGAAGTTGGTGAAGCACAATTGCTTTGTCCTAATATTGTGCAACAAACTGTGGAGAAGGTTGCCCTCATCCGACAGAGAATTTTGACAGCTCAAAGTCGCCAGAAGAGTTATGCTGATAAAAGACGAAGAGAATTAGAGTTTGAAGTAGGTGATGAAGTTTTCATTAGAGTATCACCATTTAAAGGAGTTGTCAGATTCGGGAAGAAAGGCAAGTTGAACCCCAGATTTATTGGACCGTTCACTATTCTGAAAAGAGTTGGGAGAGTAGCCTATCTGTTGCAGCTACCAGCTTCTATGGAAGGGATACATGACGTATTCCATACTTCTATGTTGAAAAAGTGCATAAGGGATCCCAACCAAATCATGGAACAGCAAGACTTCGAAATTTGTCCTACCCTTGCCTATGAAGAGAAACCAGTAAAGATCTTGGATTACGCAGTGAAGGTATTACGCAACAAAGAGGTTCCACTAGTGAAAGTCTTATGGCACAACCAGAATGTAGAGGAGACAACCTGGGAGCGCCAGCAGGACATGATGGACCAACATCCAGAATTATTCAGGTACTGAATTTTGAGGACAAAATTCTTTTAAGGAGGGTAGATTGTAACACCCGGTTTCAATATAAATCAAAATAAGTTATTAAACGGAGGTATATAATCTTATGGTTTAAAACTGAGTGAAATGTTGATTAGGTTATTAAGTGACTAGGCAGGGGCAAGATGGTAATTGCGAATTTATATTGTGGATAACGTATTTAAGGGAAGTGTTAATGAGGTAGCCGCCACTTTTTCATTTCATTTCCTCTTCCACTCTCAGCTCCTCAACTTAGCAGAGAGCGATAGGAGACCCTCTTCGATCCCTCCAGCGATTTCCTCAGAACTAGGTGAGTTTTGCTTCTATTTCTTGCTACATTGTAACTGTCGAGGGTTGATAAATGAAGTTTTGAGAATGCGGTATGTGAGTGCTAGTTTCGGTTTATGAGTTGAATCGGGAATGCACTACGATTAGAGCTTCCAAACTATTTTCCTTAGCTTTCTGGGTAGCTAGAAGGAAGTTTGACGAAAGTTTAAATTAATGTTCGATTTGTGGAACTAGGTTTGAGCAAACTCCCGAGGGAGAGGTTTCAACAAGCTTCCCAGGAGACCAGGTAAGTGAAGTTTGCTTGTGCCTTCGGGACTACATCACAAAACGTTAGGATTATGATTACTTGTGTGAATCTGTATTCTATTCATCATGTTTTAAAACATACGAAAATGAATTTGAATGCATGATTGGCATGGTAAGGATTGAACATATTGAAACAGTCATGAAAATCAGTTTCACTGTTAAGGGAATTAATCCACCCCTTAATGAGACAGGGATGTATGTACTTTGGAAGAGCTGATCCAACTTCCAATTTAACAGGAGGATCTGAACAGGAGAATTAGTTTCACTGTTAAGGGAATTAATCCACCCCTTAATGAGACAGGGATGTATGTACTTTGGGAGAGTTGATCCAACTCCCAATTTCACAGGGGGATCTAAACAGAAACGAAGCATGAACAACTGAGTTGAGAAAGTAGAAATTGCATATTAGGAATTTATATTTCGTTGTTTCATTTCTTGTTGGCTTTACTTACTTAGCATTAGGCAATAGATAGTTTGTGATGTAGTGTTGAGGACACTGCAGTGAGTTTCCTAAGTGCACAGATGATTGATGTGGTTGGAGGAGTACATCCATGTCTCTCTTGGTAAACTGTTGAGGCGGGCTAACTGGTGTCATCAGATGTGGAGGTTAGTTGATAATGAACTAGTCTGAGTAGGTCGAGTTTTCACGACAGTAGAGATTTAGTATTTCGAATATATTTTGAATATTATCAATTCTAGCAACCTGTTTGTTTTAGAGTTGGTTTTTAATGAGTTGATATCCGGATGACGTCACCGGTTGATATAGAGAAAGTCATTCGGATGAGGAGATCATCCGGATGACGTCACCGGTTGATATAGAGAAAGTCATTCGGATGAGGAGATCATCCGGATGACGTCACCGGTTGATATAGAGAAAGTCATTCGGATGAGGAGATCATCCGGATGACGTCACCGGTTGATATAGAGAAAGTCATTCGGATGAGGAGATCATCCGGATGACGTCACCGGTTGATATAGAGAAAGTCATTCGGATGAGGAGATCATCCGGATGACGTCACCGGTTGATATAGAGAAAGTCATTCGGATGAGGAGATCATCCGGATGACGTCACCGGTTGATATAGAGAAAGTCATTCGGATGAGGAGATCATCCGGATGACGTCACCGGTTGATATAGAGAAAGTCATTCGGATGAGGAGATCATCCGGATGACGTCACCGGTTGATATAGAGAAAGTCATTCGGATGAGGAGATCATCCGGATGACGTCACCGGTTGATATAGAGAAAGTCATTCGGATGAGGAGATCATCCGGATGACGTCACCGGTTGATATAGAGAAAGTCATTCGGATGAGGAGATCATCCGGATGACGTCACCGGTTGATATAGAGAAAGTCATTCGGATGAGGAGATCATCCGGATGACGTCACCGGTTGATATAGAGAAAGTCATTCGGATGAGGAGATCATCCGGATGACGTCACCGGTTGATATAGAGAAAGTCATTCGGATGAGGAGATCATCCGGATGACGTCACCGGTTGATATAGAGAAAGTCATTCGGATGAGGAGATCATCCGGATGACGTCACCGGTTGATATAGAGAAAGTCATTCGGATGAGGAGATCATCCGGATGACGTCACCGGTTGATATAGAGAAAGTCATTCGGATGAGGAGATCATCCGGATGACGTCACCGGTTGATATAGAGAAAGTCATTCGGATGAGGAGATCATCCGGATGACGTCACCGGTTGATATAGAGAAAGTCATTCGGATGAGGAGATCATCCGGATGACGTCACCGGTTGATATAGAGAAAGTCATTCGGATGAGGAGATCATCCGGATGACGTCACCGGTTGATATAGAGAAAGTCATTCGGATGAGGAGATCATCCGGATGACGTCACCGGTTGATATAGAGAAAGTCATTCGGATGAGGAGATCATCCGGATGACGTCACCGGTTGATATAGAGAAAGTCATTCGGATGAGGAGATCATCCGGATGACGTCACCGGTTGATATAGAGAAAGTCATTCGGATGAGGAGATCATCCGGATGACGTCACCGGTTGATATAGAGAAAGTCATTCGGATGAGGAGATCATCCGGATGACGTCACCGGTTGATATAGAGAAAGTCATTCGGATGAGGAGATCATCCGGATGACGTCACCGGTTGATATAGAGAAAGTCATTCGGATGAGGAGATCATCCGGATGACGTCACCGGTTGATATAGAGAAAGTCATTCGGATGAGGAGATCATCCGGATGACGTCACCGATCATCCGGATGACGTCACCGGTTGATATAGAGAAAGTCATTCGGATGAGGAGATTATCCGGATGACGTCACCGGTTGATATAGAGAAAGTCATTGGATGAGGAGATCATCCAGCTGACGTCACCGGTGGATGTCCCTGTTAGACTGACCGGATGACTAAAATTTATATTTTGTCGTTTAGTGACCGGTGGATGTCCCTGTTAGACTGACCGGATGACTAAATTTATATTTTGTCGTTTAGTGACCGGTGGATGTCCCTGTTAGACTGACCGGATGACTAAATTTATATTTTGTCGTTTAGTGACCGGTGGATGTCCCTATTAGACTGACCGGATGACTAAATTTATGTTTTGTCGTTTAGCGACCGGTTGAAGTCTCCAAAAAGCCTTCTCCTTTTGTTGACTTTGTTCAAGCGGACGACGAGTTTGACTTTTCTTATTTTTAAAGTATTTTCACGAGTTAAACCTTTGCTTTTTAATCGATTGTTTCTTAAGATTTCTAACGTTTTTTTTTAACGTGGTCTTTGTTAATTTTATTCTTGTTTAAACGATTTCCGCTGTAAGTTTACATGTTTTATCAAATGTCCAAATTTTGAATTTTTGTACGAAGTTTTAAATTTGGTCCAAGTTTTCTTAGTAATATTCGGGTTATGAGTAACAAACCGGGTTCAGTAAACTCGGAGCGTTACACCGGGCCCGGTGCGTCACGTTGCTAACCAAACCCGTGTTTAAACCATGTTTAAAATGATTTTTCGTAAACTTTTCGACTCAGTTTTCGGGTTTTTCGAACCCTCGATTTTTGTTGGAAAACGTGCCAAAATATGTTAGGAAAAGTCGGGTTAAAACAAAGTGGAAATCGGAATCAAAACCTTTTTTTAAAAAAAAAAAACTGCTGCTGGGCGCCGCGCGCCCAGACAGCGCGCCGCGCAGCGCGCTTTAGTGACAGGTGGGAAGGAAGCCCGACAACAAAATATGCATATGCAAAATCTATGTAGAGATTTCTTTTCTCAATCAAATTGGCAAGCACTTATTTCCCAATTCTTGAAGGAAGATGGGGCAACAAAATATACCTAAAACAAATTGAAGGAGGGCGCGGCTACTTGGTCCCCAAGGAACTCATGAAATTCATCTCTCAATTGGTTCAGGTTTCCTTTGATTATGTGGTCCAAGTTTCCTTATGTTTGGTGGCCTAATTTATCACGACCGGGAGGCGGGCCAAACCAAACTCTAGGTCGGGTGACTCAATTCTCGGAGAAGACCCGATCGCCCAGCCCAAGGCTTCGTTCATAGCAGAAGACTTGAACATTTAATTAAAAGCTAGATCCATACAGTGACTATAGATATAATAGTGCGATAAAGAAAATAACAGGTTCATAAAGTTTACAATTCCATATCTAAAACCAATAAACTACAAGTACAAATAAAGTTAAGTTCTTACAAGAATTGCAACTAACACTCAAATGCAGAAAGGAATAAGTAAAGTTAACACCTCCCAAGCTCCATCTACTCACTACTCTTGTTCTTTACTGGAAATGGGAAGGGTCGTTGGAGTGAATGACTAACTCAATAGAAATGCTATATTAAATCATGTAAAACTTTCGGGCCAAACCAAACTCTAGGTCGGGTGACTCAATTCTCGGAGAAGACCCGATCGCCAGCCCAAGGCTTCGTTCATAGCAGAAGACTTGAACATTTAATTAAAGCTAGATCCATACAGTGACTATAGATATAATAGTGCGATAAAGAAAATAACAGGTTCATAAAGTTTACAATTCCATATCTAAAACCATAAACACCAAGTACAAATAAAGTTAAGTTCTTACAAGAATTGCAACTAACACTCAAATGCAGAAAGGAATAAGTAAAGTTAACACCTCCCAAGCTCCATCTACTCACTACTCTTGTTCTTTACTGGAAATGGGAAGGGGTCGTTGGAGTGAATGACTAACTCAATAGAAATGCTATATTAAATCATGTAAAACTTTTTTTATCTATTCTTTCAAAACATGATGAGATAACAAAATAGTTTTCAAAATATCATGTTTATCATTTAAGAAAAACAGGCTCATAGGCCAACAATGGCGCATCAGGTAAAACATTTGTCGCGTACATAGATGACTATACGAAAATAGGTCATCATTGTACATTTCACTTAATACTCATCTCAGTTAAAAACAAGGGTCACTCAAGGACCCTCCGGCACATAAGCACAAAAAGACGGCGACCAAAGTCCAGGAACACCTCATGAGCCAGAAAAAAGAGTCAAGCAACATGTGATCCGAAGATCAAGTTTCGTCATCCAAGTTATCAGTGAACAATGGCCATCTACGAAGCAACCCGTATGAATGATAATAAACAATAATAATACCCTGATAAGGTTTAAGGATTCAAAACCCAAGGAGCGCGTCATCAACGCCCTGTTACCCATTTCGTGACGTGCATATAAGACAATCTTCACACAATAGAAGGTGTACTAGGATGTCCTCCTGATACTTTGACACTGAGACCGTCCAAAGTATCACAAGGATCCATCCTTTACCACAACAATAATAAAACCATGCATCAATTGTAAACGTGTAAACGATATATATATAAACAAGTAAAAGACTGACGTGCTATCAACAAGACCCCGTCAGGTTTTTATGGGTGATAGTTAACCAAATATATGGTTTTCTTAAAAACCATGCAATGCAGTGCAAATAATATAAAATCTCTACCTTTACGTCGAGTGCTCTTTATTTCAACTGGAGGCGCAACCTCAGCAACTAGCTTGAAGTTCTTGAAGTTCTTGAAGTCATCTTAGCCTAACATAAAATCAAAGTTGAAATTATCCAACTTAACACTAAGGGGAGATACTAGGATTGGTCCTAAACCGAGACTTGGAACTAAATCCTTAATACTATAAATCGCCGCAAACTTCATCTTGGTGCTACGCGCCTTGGTGAAAAAACTTTTAAAAAAAATAAATTGTGCAGTCAACACTTTATGAAGGACAGGTCGTGACATGCTCTAACTAAGGCTTGGAAGTTGAAGCACAAAAACTCTCAGCAAACCAAAACTATTTTGTCGAAATTGCTTCCATTTTGCCAATCCACAACTTCTTCAAATAAACTTTAAATGAGCTTAAATTTTAATGACAACTTACTTTCGGTGAAATGAAAATGCTCTCTAAAAATCAGAGATTGAAATGCTGTGGATGAAAAGTTATGGAAGAAAGAGTGCATGCTGGTTCGATGAGGTAATAACAGCACCTCTTGGGATTTGGCTCTTTCTTGAAATAAAACACTCCAACTAGCCTTGGATGAGAGTTGAAATACAACCTTGCTGGTGATTATCCACGCCAAGAAAGAGAGGAGGAATGTTGCAATAGAAATGCTACCACTTTGGCTCTCACAAATTGGATACCGACAACAACAACACAATCAGATATTACTCACCGAATGGATTGGGGACTTGATGCCGAAATGCTTCAAGGTTTAGGGGAAGAATGGTTCTTCCATTTTTGTATTATACTAAGTTGCTTCCAGCAGCCTAAAAGAGTGGTTTAAGTACCATTTCACTTTATGATACGCTTTGGCCCTGTAAATCTCTCGCTAAGTATGACACAATGAGAGCGGAAGCCAGAAAAAATCACCAAACTCGTTGTTCTCGGGTTTAACCGAAAACACTCAAAAAACAAAGAATAAAATGAAAGTGGAATGAATAATGGAATGGAGGTGGCGAACGAGATACCTGGCGAAACTTACCCAGAAGACGCCGATGGAATGAAAAGGATGAAGATAAACCACGACGGATCTGATTGGATATTACGCACCGATTGGAACGAAAGTGATACACCTCCAGATATGAAGCACTGGAGGAACCCAGTTCAGATATTACGCACCGAACTCGGCTCCTACGACGATAAACCAATCAAATATGATGCATTGAAGGGAAAATACCGATAGTTTGGATATTACACACCGAACAGAGAAGGTTCCGTTGAACACTTCTGAAAAACAAAGATAAAACTTCACTATAATTTCATTGATCCAAAAATCATTACAAATGCTTCAGAAAGTGTATATAAAGATCCAGAACATCAGATCTGAAAACTAGAAATGAAAGGAAATTGTAGCTGTTGGAGCTTGCTAGAAATAGTCGTTGTGCTTCAGCTCGGCCACGTGTGCATGCAATCTGTGCATTTGCTGTGCGCTACTTTTTATTCGGTTCTCTGTTGCCCAGTTCTTTGCTATTGTCTGGTTCCCTTGTGCTGACTGGTTCTCTGTTGCCCGTAAGCCAAAGTTTGATCACTTTGAGTCTTTTTATTTGGTAAGTGTGGTTGACGTGGCTTCACAATAATGCTTTAAGGAGAGTATGAAAATTAAGAACTTCTTGGCTATGTCATTCATTTGAGCAAACAATAACCGTCCAAGGTGTTTGGTTGAGCCTCCTTTGTGCGCAACAATTCTTCAAGCCTTGCAAGCCATTCCTTGGCCATGAGCGTCCTTCCTTCAAGCCATGAGTCGATGCACCCAATCCATGCTTTAAGATGGCCTTTACCTATAAAGATGACAAATCGATTAGATTGAAAATTTGTTAATTTACATACCTTGGTTTGTGATCGTCGTCCAATAGGAGCCTATAGTGTATCATCCTCTCTAGGTTATTGAGGATTTGTCCAAAAAATCTAGAGGCTCGCCAGTCTCGTAGTTGCCTTGATGGTTGAGCTTTATTCTTGTGTGGATACCAACCTGCCTTCCTACAAAATGAACAAATGAGTTAGAAATAAAATTCAGCCATGGTTCTAGCTGGTTTCGAGCTATGGTAATCCATAGCATATCATCCTCTCGGGGCGATTGAGGATTTGACCTCAAATCTGGGAGGGTGCCCTCTTGCATTATTTCTTCCTTTCCCAGATCAAAGGGAAATGATGTCTCCAAACGATGGATGCGATCGTTCAGCGCGACAAAATAGATGCACATTTTATCTAATGGGTCGGGCCTTGGCCAAGAATGATGGCTTGCTTGGTCATCCTTAGGCAATAGTATGATACCAATTTTTTTGGTACCAAAAAAAGTACCCCCAAAATATTTTATTCAAAATGAGAGTACCCCCAAAATATTTTATTCAAAATGAGAGTACCAATTCCAATTCGTTCAAAATTGGGTTTGCAATGCAGATTAGGATCCATATTTAAATCTTGAAAATAACAAAAGATTATACCTATTAATTTCAATCCATTCATAAGTAGATCAATTTCTGTGATGACCTGAATGGACACGTATGAGGAGGAACCACCCAGTGCTCCGCGAATCCCGAGTGGGACTTGGGCCGGAGGGTGACGTGCTGGGTTAAAACTCCGCTGATCCTGGGTTGGATTTGGGCTGGAGGTTCGGTCGTAGAAAGAGGGGTCATCACAATCCCACATTGCTTGGGGAAGTATGTGGAAATGAAATATATGTAAAGAGACCCTCCTAAGATAGTAAGATGCGTTTTGGAGCACAGTTGGCAACGGATCCCATAAGAACTCTGAAGTTAAAAGTGCTTCGGCGAGAGTAGTACCAGGTTGGGTGACCGACTATGAAGTCCTCGCCAAACAAAGTTGTGAGGGGAGGATATTGGGGTACGACCCAATCCCCAGAGCGGACAATATCTTACTGGGAAAAGGGGTCGTTACAAATAGTATCAGAGCCTGTACCCAACAGAAAATGTGGCCAACGAGGACGTTGGGCCCCCGAGGGGGGTGATTGTGATGACCCGAATGGACACGTATGAGGAGGAACCACCCAGTGCTCCACAAATCCCGAGTGGGACTTAGGCCGGAGGGTGACGTGCTGGGTTAAAACTCCGCGAATCCCAGGTTGGACTTGGGACGGAGGGTTCGGTCGTAGAAAGGGGGGTCGTCACAATCCCACATTGCTTGGGGAAGTATGTGAAAATGAAACATATGTAAAGAGACCCTCCCAAGATAGTAAGACGCGTTTTGGAGCACAATTGGCAATGGATCCCATAAGAACTCCGAAGTTAAAAGTGCTTCGGCGAGAGTATTACCAGGTTGGATGACCGACTGGTAAGTCCTCGCCAAACAAAGCCGTGAGGGGAGGATATTAGGCTATGACCCTATCCCTAGAGCGGACAATATCTTATTGGAAAAATGGGTCGTTACAATTTCCATGGAATTAATATAGCATAAGTAACTATTGATAATATCATAAGGCCCCATTTTATTAAAACTAGTGAAATAGGAAAAATCAAGGCATGGATAATCAATCAAGCTACTACTAATTTCAAAAGTCAAAACATACCTATGGGTCCGAGGGCTTACCTCGTCCTTAGAAAACTTATCTTGTGTTCCTTTCTTCCTAGTTTTGTTCATTATTTCATATTCATGCATAGCCAAATAATAATTAACATTATACGCACATAATGCAAAACAATAATAAGGATCTATTTTTAAAACATTAGAGCAAGGTACCAAAACAATTCTAATATCAAAATAGTTCTTGATCCAACAAATTCTAAATATCCAATAAATTAAGTTGTTAGTTGGTACATATCTTGTTGTCATTGCTTTATGGCTACCACCTTCCATTAGATATTTGGAAAGCCACAAGGAATTCAAGAGGTTGTTCCTAATCTCAATCCACGAATGCATAGAAGAAAAATAATTATTTTCCAAAACATATGATTTAATTTTGTTCTTAACACAAAAAGGGATCAAAATAATTTTGTTTAGCTAGCATTTTTCCATCCTCATTCATTCCTTGATAGTTAAAGTAATTAAACTCTTTTACAGTTAAAGAGCAATCAATAAAATTATTAAACATGCTGCTTTTAATTTTAATATCATAAGAGGCATGAAAAAATTCCAAATTTGGCATATAAACTGTAACGCCCCCGAACCCACCCCGGTTCGGTGCGCTACTTTGCTCACAAATCCCAAATTTAAAACGTAATTTAAAATAATTTTCTATAAAATTTTGACACGATTTTTGAGTTTTTCGAATCCTCGACAACGGTTGGAAAGTGTGCGTAAAATACTTGCAAAATGTGTCAGAAAAAGTCGGGTTAAAAACATATTTGCAACGGGGAAAATTTAAAAAAAAACAAAATAATACTATTCACTCAGCCGATCGATCGGCAAACTCTCTGTTGCTGATCGCCAATCAATGAAACGCCTGCAGATCGATCAGCTAAATTTTTCCGATCGATCGGCAGCTTCTTTGCCCCGAAATCCATAGATACCGAACACCAGCCGATCGATCGCGCCTAGCGCCGATCGATCAGCAGTTCACTGTGCACCCTGTACACCTACATATTTTTTCTCCTCAAACGCCCATTTCCTTTACTTCCTTTTCTTCAACAAATATTTTAAACTAAACTTAACACTTCATCATCTAATGTTTTCCCACTTTCTAGACACGTTAAGAACTCAGAACCCCGTCTCGAAAACATAAGTGGAAAGCGTAAAAGTGGTAAAAACAAACACTTGTTCTTTTATAAAAATCTGAGCAGCATAACAGCTAAAATTTTGAAAACCAAAATTCTGAAAACAAATATTCACAACCAATTCCCAAAACAATTTCAAACAACATCTACAAGGTTATAAAACCAACAACATTTACTCAACCAAACTCCACACAAAACTACCTAAATACAATTCAAAAAGGTACCCATCCCTCACACTCCCAGCAGACCATGGTTGAGATGTCCCGACAAATACCCACACCGGCATGCCCCGGGCGTCTCCGACTGCTCCCTAGTCCTGGCTCACTCGTCTAACTCACTTGTACACACGTTGTCACCTACACCACAGAACACAAAACGTAAGCCTAATGTTTAGCAAGTAGGGAATAATGAATGCAAACAAAACACCATGCAGACAATACTCTTAGCACATGCAATTTCTAACTCTCGGTTGTGTTCATCTCATTCTCATCTTGTTAATCTTTCACTTTCATGAGTGAGTCAAGCGGATACCTATCCTATCAGGATGGTCACGCGTTGACCCAGCAGAGCTAGATCAGAGGCACACATCGTGTTCACACACACGGGATGGTCATACACGATCTTCTCCCACGTCGATCATAGAACCACGTTCATAATCACGACAACTTATGTATTTCAAACCATGTATCTCTTGTAGACACCTCCCGAATTGCCATCTTTCATGCACTATTTCGCGACGAGGCGACTCAACAAGAGACCACCGTGCATCTTTTGTAGAAACCTTCTGAATTGCCATCTCTGAAGCACTAATTCGCGACGAGGCAACTCCACAAAAGACCACCATACATCTTTTGTAGTAACCTCCCGAATTGTCATCTTTCAGGCACTACTTTGTGACGAGGCAACTCCACAAAAGACCTCATTACCTTACGTATCTTCTTATCTTTTACATTCCATACTCACATTTTACAAACCATGCTAAAACTCGTATTTTCGTAATTTAAAATCATGATGCATGTCACACAATGCTCAACGCAAAAAAAAAATACAACAAACAAACAACGAATCATCCCTACCGTTCCATGGTGTAGGCCCGAAGGCCAAAGTCACACATTCCTCTATTTACGTGGATTCTTGTAACCTACTCACCCGCTCCGGTTTTGACAGTAACTCAACACGTTCACCTAATATAACAAAGGAAAAACAACTTAATAATCATATGACTAAATCTAAAGAATATTTTTTCTAACTCTAACAACTAATCAAACTAATTTTAAAACCTCAAACCCAAAATCCCGAAATTTTCCTTATTACAATGACCAATTTGAGTAATCTATCCAAAAACTTCCAAAACATGACATCATACATAACTCAAGTTAAGGATTCAAACCCAAGTGATTTTAAACACAACATAACCAATTAAATCCTTCCTTCACTAAAATTCGGATTATAACACAATGCATTAATCCAACTTTAAAAATTCATAACTAATTCTATACATATCGAAATGCTTCAATTCCAAAGCTCATGGATCCATTAAAGTGTCTATTTTACTCCATTAAAACAGTTTTTCAAGCTAAAATAAGGAAGAGGTTCGGCAAACACTAAAACCAAAACAGGTGTATAATTTCCTTCAAAGATTTTGATCCAACTTTGAAAAATCATAACTTATTCGTTTTTCAACGGATTTAGACGTTCCACCCCATTCCGTAAATCTCTACACGTCTACTAGTTATTGAAACAATCAAATTTAACAACCAAACACCATGGCCAATTCGAAACCACAAAAACAGAATCGGTGCACATAACACAAAAATCCGGTTTCTCTACAACTTCCACTAAAACTCTAATCTATCCCAATAAACAACCTAAACTAATCTATCTAACATTTAAACCATCAAAAATAAGGAGAGAACTTTACCAAATTTATAAAACACCATTCTCCTCTTTTGAAATTTTCCACTAAACTTTCTCAATTTAAAAAGTAACACCCACCCTTATCTCTCCCTCAATCCAACGTGAAACTTCATACAAAAAGTAATCCCCTTCTCTAACTTTTAATCAATTTAATTTACTTTTACATAAAATTCTATAATAACCACTAATAAACAAATCCAACTTAATAACTTTCTTTCCAATTTCACTTTTAAATTTTGTTTTCCATTCAAGAGCTTAGAAAAACTCTAAGATTAATTTTAAACACCCCACATCATCTAATTCTAAGGACTACGTACGTTATAGAAATTTTCTGGGTGTTACAATCCACCCTCCTTAAAAAAAATTGTCCTCAAAATTTGACGTGCCTTAGTTATTCTTCAACTTACTCACTTTAACGCTACCCACCTAACTTTTGGGTTGCACAGCTAAATTTCAATTACGCTACGACCTTAATCACCTATTAGGCAATGACAATTCCCTTCTACTCTACCATCTCAATTCTAACTTATCACTCCCACCTCTTGTACCTACTTTCCCTAAGCAGTCAAGACATTTCACTAATTATTAGTCATTCCAACACAACTTTTCTATTCAAGGCTCTCAATACATAAATCTATCAGTTATTCTTTCAAAATACACTATAAGTTCTCAAAATTATGTTCACTACACTCAATTTGTCCAACTTCTACTTAAGTTATCACCAAACACTCTCAAACTCGTAGGTCTAAACTAACTCTTTCCCAACTTTACACTCATAAATGGTGTTTACTGTGACGACGCTAATACTGTACCCGATTTTTCGTACTATTTTTTTTATCTTTATATCCTAAATAGATCTCGTACGTGTGAGCAGAATTAAAACTTTTCAAATCGGGATCGAAGTCTAATTTTATAAACCATTAACAAAACTTTAAAACAATTTAAATAAAACTTAAAAAAATTATTTAAAACCATTAAAAACGATCGGCCAGCGAAACAAGATATGATGATTAAGTATCTCGAGCTGTTTGTATAGTCAAATTTTGAGGATAAAATTTTAAATAAGGTGGATGGATCGTAATACCCGACTGTACGGAATACTGATATTTTAATGTAAATGGTATTTTTGAAAATATGTTGAATCAAGTCGGTTTTGTAAAAAAAAAGCGTTATTACGATCCTAATAATTAATATGGATTTTAGAAAAATTTTGAGAATTTTAGGAGTCGTAACGCTAATTTTACGAAAATTACGTTTATCGTAATATAAAGGATACTTCGGTAAAAATAGTAAACGAGGTCTGTTTTGCGAACGGACAGCTTTAATGGGACCCTGATAATAAATTGAGGTTATTGGTGAACTAAGAAAAGTTGGAGGAGCTGAATTGTTAAACAATTAACGAAACGAAGGACGAAACAAATAGAAAATCAGTTGAAGGGCAAAATAGTCATTTGAAACATTCAATTTTTATTAAAGGCAAATGCCTTTATCGATTTTTCATTTCTGAAAAATCGTTCTCCAGAAGTTTCAACGGCGACACTTCCTTCTCCCTCACGGCGATTCCTCCATTTCCGACGATCGAGCTCTCCGATCGTCTCGATCCTTCACGTTTCTTCCTCCTATCGCAACCCTAGGTACGATTCTAAGGTTTTAGGAATGTTTATTTTGGTTTTTACGAAGTTTAAACGATTAGGGTTCGTTTAGGGTTTCGTTAAAAAATGCGATTTTATGGTTCGAGATTGATAGGTTTATCGAGTTTATGGATATAAATGACGTATTGAACGTTATTGGACGAAGTCAAATTGATTTGGTGAGAAATGTTAAAATTTTAGAATTTAGGAGTTTTTGGGGAAAACTCGTAAACGGATATTTTGTGGTATCGAGCGCGAATTGGTTGTTGAAACGCCTCGATTAGTTGAGTTATAGCTCTAGGAGAAATTCCTTAGTTAAGGATTTTGCTAGTTCGAGCATTTAATTGTTTAAGCTCGTTTTAACGACAATTTGGTGAAATTGCTTAGGTAAACAACGCTCGTGGACGGAGCTTGAAGTTCAATGCGCACGAGGTAAGTTCTCGTGATCTTCTCTGGCAGATTGGCCTACACCGTACATCGAAGTCATCTCGAGGAGTTTTGGTGACGTGTTTGTTTAATTTGCTTTGGTGGGGTAGTTAGGTTTAGTTTTGTTTTATAGTTTATGTTTCTATAGTCTTGATGGTATATATTTTTAATGGTTTTAAATAATTGTTTTAAGTTTTATTTAAATTGTTTTAAAGTTTTGTTAATGGTTTATAAAATTAGACTTCGATTCCGATTTAAAAAGTTTTAATTCCGCTCACACGTACGAGATCTATTCAGGATATAAAGATAAAAAATAGTACGGAAAATTGGGTACAGTATTAGGGTCGTCACATTTACGCACCTCACTTCGACCCCAAAATTTCAAATTAAAACTTCCATAATTTTCCTTATAAGTTCCCTCGTATAATCTCCATCTCCTTCCTATCCAATTTCCTCTAATTCCTCAGTTTCACACGGAATACTAAATTCTTAAGGGTTAACTTTCTTATCTAAATCCTCCATTACAATTGACTAATCTCCTCACTTACCTCTTCCTCCTAAGTTGTTCAAAAATCTAGACTGTAATCTAGTCACCCTTCTAGCTTACATCTCCCAACCTCTATTTTCTTACACATACTCTAATAGTACTCGAGTTCTAATTTACATCCCACTCCTAAGCTCACCAATTTTAACCTCAGTTATTTACGAAATTATTAGTTTCGACTTCGTTACATACGAGTCGAACCTTTGAAACTTTCTAACTTAGCTTTATTCCTAATGCACTTGAACGCATCCTACTTCTAAGCTATAGTGCTCTAATTACACACTTCATTAATTTCTCATAATTACGCCCACAATACCCACTTCAGTTCCCCTATAGCCTTAATCATCTACTGGGTGTTGACCACTCCTTGATCTCCAAATTTCTAATCATTCTAACCACGTACTCAAACATTCAACCACTCATGTATTCATTGAATACAATTCTATGTTCGATTCATCACTCTCCTAATTCGGTATCCCCAAAATTTACTCTTCTAATAAATCCTATCCATCATAAGGTTACATTTCCATGTCTCTTCATTAAGTATTGTTAGCTTAAATGTGTTTAAACACTATATTTTTGATGATTATGTTTTTAATCTGGATGATTATGATTAATAAAAATGATTATGAAATATATGTTCTGAATAACTGAAGTATTATGTCTATTGCATTTATTTGAAAATGCCCTTTGAAAAGGGGCATTAAGTGTTTCTAACGATTTTGTGGTTAAGTGTTTTTAGTCTGAAATTAATAGTTCACAGTCAAGCTGTTAGCAATAGTCCACAGTTAAGGCGAAATCATTTGTCCACGAAATACTATCAGAGAAAGAAATTAAACGTCCTCGTCCACGCGAGAGTTAAAATGTCACGTGAAAGTCAGGTGGTTTTAAGTCAGACTCAATCGTCCACCGTCGACAGAAGAATCAAGACAGATCTTATCGTTCACGGTCAAAGGAAGACGTTGTCGTCCACAATCAAAGACAAACGCAGTCGTCCACGACAACTAAAGACGCAGTCGTCCATGCTCAAAAGATAGACGCTCGTCCACATTTAAAAGACCGCAAAGCGATAGCGATACTAGTCCAGAGCTTTGACTCCAGATTATTAATGGCGAAGAACGAAAGCGACTTCAGAACGCAACGGCTAGCTATTTATGTACGGATGTTTCTCCAGCAGATATATTTCCATATTCAGATGAGAAGCCCTAAAGAACTGAAGCTGATTATAGACAGAGTATAAAAGGGAAAAAGAAGCTCGGGAGAAACAACTTTTACGAAAAATTATGTAACACCCGAAAATTTTTCCTCAACATGAGTTGCCTTAGATTAATGACGTTAGGATAGCATAGCCATGAGTATAGAGTTATTTAAAATATGTGAGTTAAAGTATGTGAGTAAAAAGAGAGATTTGAGACAAAACCATAGGATTGAGGGGAGAAATTATGTTAAGTTGAAATTGAACTAGAGGAAAGTAAAAGTGATAATGATTGAAAAGAGAAGGATGGAGTGGAGGATGTTCACGTTGGAGTGAAAGAAGAAGAAGGAAAAGAAGTGAGGATAGGTGTTAGGGTTTGAAAAGTCAAAAGTAAAAGTTGATTTTTGTTTTTAACCAATCAACTTAAAACACATGGTAGTACTTATTCTTTTAAGGTGCAAAGTGGAAAAGTGATGGAAGGTGGTACCTTCCACGTTGGTTTGAATGAAGAGAAAGTGGTGGGGAAAGGTTAAAAGTAGAAGAAAGAGAAGAAGTAAGCAAGAAAAGCATGGCTTGAAAAGTCAAAAAGATAAAATGAACCAATGGCAAGAAAAGTGGATGAAAAGTAAGGGAAGTGTGGGATTTCAACGTGAGGAAAAGAGAAAAAGGTGGAGGGGGTTACTATATGAAAATTGAAAATGTGGTGGTTGATTTTAAGAGTGGAAAAGTGGGAGATTTTATAAATAGGATGATTTTTGTGTAAAAAGACAAAATTGTCATCTTTCTCCTCTTTTCTCTCCACGACTTTGCAGCCTCCATTGTAGGGTTCCTTCACCTTCATTTCATCATTTTAGCAAGGATTTAAGGTATATTTTTAATGGGTTTTGATATTAATACATTTAGGTGAAGGTTATTGATGTTTTTATGGTATTTTGTGGAGTTTTTGGAAGGGTTTTGGAAACCCTAAATGGAAGGTCCGAAAATTCCCATTCCTTTGTTTATTTTCTTGCCAATTTGGTTGTTTAAACTTTAGATAGGATGATTTAGGTGGATTTTGTGGATAGATTGGAGAATTAGTGGAAATTGGTGAAAAATCGAGTTTTTATACAATAGGGCCGATTCTGTTCTGGGGCAATCTGGTTGAGTAAGTGGTTTAGTTTTGCAAAGTGGATTATGGCAATAGATAGTAGACATGGAGAGGTTTCCAGAATGGGGTGGCACTTTGAAATCCATTGAAAAACGAGGGAGTTATGATCGATTGAAGTTTGGACATCGAAAATTGTGGGAAAATCAGATTTTTGGATTTTTATGTTGAAAAGTTAGTTTGGTGGTGTGAGAATTTTAGTAAACATCCCTTAGTTTATGTTTTGATGATTTTAAATGATTTTTCCCATTAATGTGCTAGGTGGTCGAGCAAGTGAATTGTGTACTCGGAGTGAGCTAACACGTGCGGGAGTTCAGGTAAGTAGAGGATGTTTGTGTTTTGCCTTCGGGCCTACACCATGGAACGGTAGGGAATTGTTTGCTTGCTTTGTTTGGTTGTTGTTTGGTTGTTTATTTCAGTTGGTGTTTGAGTATTGCCTGGACATGCATCATTGTTTTCAAACTACGAAACGAACGAGTTTTGAGCATGGTTTTGAATGGTGAGATTGAAACGTAAAGAGGTGGTGTGAGTGTAGTTGTGTTGGAGTCACCCAGCCGCGTTAGGGTAACACTTGTGAGGAACTTTGATAGAGTTTTCTAGTCGCGTTAAGGTGGTACCTGTGAGGGACTATCAGAGTTGAGTCACCCAGCCGCGTTAGGGTAACACCTGCGAGGAACTCTGATAGAGTGTGACGACCCTAACACTGTACCCATTTTTCCGTACTATAAATTTTTTTTATACTTTAAACTTTAAACTTAGCGTTTTAGCGGAAATAAAACTTTTAATGTCGGAATCTAAATCGGAATTGAAATCGACGGAGTCTATGTTTATAAACTATTTAAAACAAAACTTAAAATAATTATAAAACAAATTTAAAAACAATTAAAAACTAAAATAAAAATAGGCAGAGGGCAAAAAGGGACGTTTGTCCCAAATATAAGGGGCGATCGATCGCCCATAAACAGGCGATCGATCGCCAGTTTGGAAAACAAGGGGGCGAACGTTCGCCCCTCATTGTGGCGAACGTTCGCCACACTCCCTGGATTTTTCCAGGGAGCGGCGACTGTAAGGGGTGATCGATCGCCATCTCCTCTGCCTTCCTTCTTTCTTCTTCGCTCATTCTCCTTCCCTTCTCTTCACCTGCTTCCATACACTAAACCAACCCTTCACCATTTCATCAAATATACAATCTAACATAACTCACTCAAAATCTCATCACTCCTCACTTCTTCAATCGACCGAAATAACAACTCAGAACACATTTAAAACGAAATATATTTTCATGAAAACGAACTGCATGGATATGTTTAAAAACCGAACATATCCCTATTATCAAACATTAAAAACTCAAACCTAAACCTATCAACTATTAGAACCAAACACCTTAAAATGTGTCTATACAACCATCAGCCCGACAATTCCCAAAAACCCTCAAAACATCTAACCATGAGTCCCACGGGTCAAAATGCGCCTCGACTGTGCCAGCACACTCCCACAATCATCCTCCGTCAACTGCATCACTCCTCAGGTGGAGGGATCTCGTCCTCACCTATGTCGAAGTCACCTACACCATACAGACACACTATGAGATAAAAATCTCAGTAAACTCTACGTAAATGCAATGCGTGTTGTGCATATGAGTTCGTAAATCATGCATCATTTTCATTTTCTTTACTCTGGTTGTCACCGAGATCTCAACCCCCTAATCGGAGAGGGCACATCCAGCGGTCGGACTACCCTTTCCAGCTAGAGGAGGGGGTACACGCTTACAACACGTACAGCCATGCCTGAGCCCCATCTTGCATGACCTATAACTGTATGAGTACATATTAGATGCAGTATTGTGACAGACCCCTTCGTGCCTCCACAATAGATCAATAGCCCCTCTCCAGGCCGCATCGCCATTTTCTTTAAAACATTGTGCGGAAATTCATTTTCTATGCATAATTTAAAACTGTGATGCGTGAACAGTTAATGGCATAATTTAAACATACAGCATACTTACCATTAAGACAACTAAAGCTATTAAAAACATATTCTATAAAAGGACTAAACCTAACTACCCAACCAAAGCATTTAAACAAACGTCACCAAAATTCCTCGAGACGACCTCGACGTACGATGTAGGCCAATCGGCCAGAGAAGATCACAAGAACTTACCTCGTGCACGTTGCAATCCAAGCTTCGTCCACGAGCTTTGTTCACCTAAGGCAATTTCACCAAATTATCGTTAAAACGAGCTTAAACAATTAAATGCTCAAACTAGCAAAATCCTTAACTAAGGAATTCTCCTAGAGCTATAACTTGATTAATCGAGGCATTTTAACAACCAATTCGCGTTCAATTCTATGAAACATCCAATAACGAGTTTTTCCAAAAACCCCTAAATTCTCGAATTTTAACATTTCTCACAATTCGATCTAACTTCATCCAATAACGTTCAATACGTCCTTTATATCCATAAACTCAATAAACCTATCGATTTCTAACCCTAAATCACGTTTTTCACAAACCCTAAACGAAACCCTAATCGTTTTTAACTCTGTAAAAACCAAACAATAAGCTTCCAAAGCTTTAGAATCATACCTAGAGCGTCGGTTGGAGGAGAAAACGTGAAAGATCGGAAGCCGTCGGAGGAAGAACGGAGGTTGGAAGAGAAATGGTCGCGAGTCGTCGAAGGAGGAAGAAAAATGGTGAAGAAAAGCTCTCTGGCGTAAAATTGGTGAAGGAAGAAGGAATTTGATGTTTTTAATATAATTTGGCTTAGGAAGATTACTATTATGCCCTTAGTACATATTTTTTATTCATTTCGTCATTTGTTTCATTAATTAGCTAACGATTTGACTTCTCTAAATTTTCTTATTTCACCAATAAATCCAACTTATCACTAGGGTTCTATTAAAACTATCCGTTTGCAATTCGGACATCGTTTACTATTTTTACTAAAACGTCATTCGAATTACGATAAACGTAATTCTCGTAAAATTAGCGTTACGACTCCTAAAATTTCCGAAATATTCTTAAAATCCTTATTAATTATTAGGATCGTAATGACGCTTTCTTTTTGCAAAATCGACTTAATTTGACATATTAATAAAAATGTCATTTACATCAAAATAATAATAATTCATACAGCCGGTATTACAATCCATCCACCTTATTTAAATTTTGTCCTCAAAATTTGATCATACAAACAACTCGGGATACTTAGCCATCATATCTTGTTGTCGCTCCCAAGTCCCTTCTTCGACTTCGTGGTTCCGCCATAGGACTTTAACTTGCAGAATCTCTTTGTTGCGCAATACTTTGATGGATGACTCCAAAATGCGTACCGACTTCTCCACATATGTCAAGGTAGGCTGTACCTCGATCTCTCTTGCCTCCACAATATGCGATGGATTGCGCAAACATTTCCGAAGTATAGGTACATGAAATACGTCGTGGATGCCTTCCATTGAAGCCGGAAGCTGTAGTCGATACGCCATCTTCCCAATCCTCTTCAATATAGGAAAGGACCCCACAAAACGAGGATTCAACTTGCCCTTCCGTCCAAATCGCATTACCCCTTTAAACGGAGAAACTTTCAAGTAAACCTCATCATCTTCTTCGAATTCCAGTTCCCTCCGTCTCGTGTCAGCATAGCTCTTCTGTCGACTCTGAACTATCTCTATGCACTGTCTGATAACAGCAATCTTCTCTGCCATTTGCTGTAGGATCTCGGGACCAACAATACTGGCTTCACCAACCTCGTCCCAATACAATGGAGACCTACACTTTCGCCCATATAAAGCTTCGTACGGAGCCATCCCGATGATAGCCTGGAAGCTGTTGTTATATGAGAACTCGATCAGTGGCAAATATCGGCTCCACGAGCCCTGAAACTCCAGCACACAAGCTCTGAGCATGTCCTCCAAAATCTGATTCGTCCTCTCTGTCTGACCATCAGTCTGAGGATGAAATGCCGTGCTGAAATTAAGCTGAGTCCCCATAGCTTTGTGCAAACTCTTCCAGAACTTCGATGTAAATCTCGAATCTCTGTCTGAGACAATCGAAACTGGTACTCCGTGCAATCTCACAATCTCCTGCACAAAAAGCTCTGCGAGCTGATCCATCGAAGACGTCATCTTCACAGCTAAGAAGTGGGCCGACTTTGTCAATCGGTCCACGATCACCCAGATGTCGTCCTGTCCTTTCGTTGTCCTCGGGAGCCCCACAATAAAATCCATGGAGATCTGCTCCCACTTCCACTCTGGAATAGGCAGTGGCTGCAGTGTTCCGGCTGGCCTCTGGTGTTTTGCTTTCACTTGTTAACAAACTAAACAGGTTTCGACATATTTGGCGACCTCTCTCTTCATGTTTGGCCACCAGAAATGTTGCTTTAAATCTCTGTACATTTTAGTGCTTCCTGGATGCACAGAGTAAGCTGAAGAATGTGCCTCGGGCAAAATCTCTTTCTTCAACTCCTCATCGTTAGGCACGTACCACCTGTGCCTGAACTTCAGAATACCATTATCTGACAAGTTGAATTCGGACACGTCACCTGAGGTCATGCTCAATCAAAGCTCCTCACACTCCATATCATTCTGCTGAGCTTCACGTATCTTATCTAGAATAGTCGGCCTGAGAGAAATGTTGGTGAGCATACTGCACAACTCCGCCACAATCTCCACATCGAACCTCTCAATCTCAGACCGTAAAGTAACCGACAACGCTGCAAGTGAAGGCTGACTCGCAGTAGGCACTCAGCTCAAAGCATCAGCGACTTTATTTGCCTTCCCTGGATGGTACTTGATATCAAAATCATGGTCCTTCACGAACTCCAGCCACCTTCTTTGTCGCATATTAAGCTCTTTCTGTGTGAATAAATACTTCAAGCTCTTATGGTCTGAAAATATTTCGCACTGCTGCCCATATAAATAATGTCTCCTTATTTTTAGCGCGAAGACCACAGCTGCTAACTCCAGATCGTGCGTAGGATAATTCTGCTCGTACGGCTTCAATTGCCGAGAAGCATACGTAATAACTTTGCCTTCCTGCATAAGCACGCATCCAAGCCCAACTCCGAAAGCATCGCAATATATGCTGAACTTACCGCCTTCAACATGCAATGTCAACACCAGAGCCGTAGTCAATCTCGGCTTTAACTCCATAAAACTGTTGTCACAAGCAGCCGACCATATAAATTTCTCGTTCTTCCGAGTCAAACGTGAAAGAGGAATTGCAATCTTCGAAAATCCCTCTATGAACTTACGATAATAACCAGCTAATCCGAGAAATCCACTCACCTCACATACATTCTTCGGCTGTGGCCAATCTCTGACAACCTGAATTTTGCTCGGATCCACAGAAACTCCATCCCGTGATATGACATGGCCAAGAAAACTGACTTTGTCCAGCCAGAATTCGCACTTAGAAAACTTTGGATACAGCTGGTGTTAACTCAGAATCCTTAAAACAATTCTCAAATGCTCCTCGTGTTCTTCCTTCGTCTTAGAGTAGATCAGGATGTCGTCGATAAAAACCACAACAAACTTGTCCAGATACTCCTTGAAGACACGGTTCATCAAATCCATAAATGTTGCAGGGGCATTAGTGAGTCCAAAAGACATGACAAGGAACTCGTAATGCCCGTACCTCGTTCGGAATGCCGTTTTTTGTATATCTTCCTTCCGGACCTTCAACTGATTGTAAACCGAGCGTAGATCAATCCACGAAAATACTCGGGCACCTTGTAGCTAATCAAATAAATAATCAATCCAGGGCAGTGGATACTTATTCTTCACTGTAAGCTTATTCAGCTCTCTGTAATCCATGCACATCCTGATGGTTCCGTCTTTCTTCCTGACGAATAGAACGGGCGCACCCCAGGGTGAAACAGTAGGTCGAATAAAACCCTTCTTTTCAGCTCTTTCAACTTGGCTGGTGCCAACCGGTACGGATTTTTAAACCTTGGCGGGGTGTTCGGATACACATCAATAGTAAATTCAATCTCCCGGTCTGGTGGTAAACCCGGAAGATCATCAAGGAAGATCTCAGAGAATTCTCTGACGATAGGAATGTCACTCAGCTTTAATTCACTGAGTAACTGAATATCAAATACTGCGGCCAAATAAATAGAGCACTCACCTTTAAACTACTCGTTGACCTTCATGGAATAAGAAATAGGCGATCCACTCAATCGGTTCATCGCCTGATAAGAAAACTCGGCCTTACCCGGGGGTCGAAAGGTGACAATCCTGGGTCGACAGTCGATGGTGGCAAAGTGCTGTGAAAGCCAGTCCATCCCTAAGATAAGATCATACCGCTCTATGCTCATAACTATCAATTGAGCATAAAGGGTAATATCCCCCACCAAGATGACATTGTCCTGGAGAATACGTTCTGACTACATATGTTCTCCTGAAGGCAGCATCACTCTATACTCGACCCCAGCTAACTCAGACTCTAATCCCAATCTAGTGATGCATGCAGTCGATACGAAAGAGTGCGTAGCTCCCGTATCCATCAAAGTAAAAACAGTCGTGCCCATAATCAATATAGTACCTGCTATCACAGAGGGATAAGCCTCGTCGTCGACATCACCAGGCTCGATAAATGCAAAAATCCTCAGCATAATCCTCCTCTGATCACTGCCTGACTGATCTCGACCCTGCTTCGGGCAGTCTTTAACAAAATGGCCCACTTTTCCACACCTATAGCACATATTCGTGCCCACTCTGTGCTGGCCACTGTGCTCCCTCTGGCATTTAGGGCAAAGAGGTAACTGAGAAGCCCCTTGTACCTGTTTGCCTTTCCCTCGGTCGTTGCCTCCTTCCAAAGGTCTTTTAACTCCCCTCTGTTGTTGTTGCTGAGGTTGTGCTCTCGGTTGCCAGCCCTTATTATTGATCTGAGGGTGAATCTCTCGAAAGAAGCCCTTAGCTGGCTCCCTCGGTTTGACAGAATCCCTATCAACTGCCTCAATCTCTAAGGCCCTGGCCACAATCTCGTCATAGGATACATTCCGTACACCTAATATAGTAAGGCTCCTCTGAAACTCTTGACTAAGTCCTTGAAAAAACCTGCGTACCTTGTCCTCGTTAACGCTGACCTGACGTGGCGCGAATCGGGACAGTGCTTCAAACTTCCTTACATACTCGGCAATAAAACCGACCTGCCGCAACTGCATAAACTCAACCATCTTCGCCTCCCGTAATGTATGGCAGAAATACTTATCATAAAATACTTCTCTGAACCGCTCCCAGCTCATAATAGTCACGTCCGTGGTAGCCTTGATGGAATCCCACCAAAATCGAGCATCCAATGCTAGGTGGTAGGTCACCAACGCAACCATTTCTCCGTCCTCAATGCTAGCATAGGCCAGCATGTCCTCCATAGTACGTATCCACTCCTCAGCTGAAGAGGGATCCGTAGGCTGTCCATTAAATATAGGAGGTTTGAGCTTCTGGAATCTCTCCATTCCTTTATTGCTAGGAGTCGCCGCCTCCCGAGCTCTAACTATGACACCCCGATTCCCTGAACCCGGTTTGTTACTCAAAACCCCGAATATTACTAAGAAACACTTGGGCCAAATTTAAAACTTCGTTGAAAATTTCAGAATTTGAAATTTGACAAAACATGAAAACTTGCAGCGGAAATCGTTTAAACAAAAGTAAAATTAAACAAAGCCATGTTAAAATAATCGTTGGCAATATTAAGAATCAATCAGTTGAGAAGCAAAGGTTTAACTCGTAAAATAATTTAAAGATTTCAAAAGTCAATTTCATCGACCGCCAAACAAAGTCAACAAAAGGGAAAGGCTACTCGAAGACATCCACCGGTGACTAAACGACAAAGCACAAGATTTGTCATCCGGTCACTAAACGACAAAACATAAAATTTGTCATCCGGTCACTAAACGACAAAACATAAAATTTGTCATCCGGTCACTAAACGACAAAACATAAAATTTGTCATCCGGTCACTAAGCGACAAAATATATCCTTGATCTACCGGTGACGTCAGCTGGATGATCTCTCTCATCCGATCGACTTTACCCTACATCTACCGGTGACGTCAGCCGGATGATCCCTCTCATCCGGGCACTAGACGACAAACAAAACACCTATATCATCCGACAAACAAAACACTCGACATCATCCGGTAGAAAAGAAACACAACACTATCCACAGAAAAGAATTTACTTACTTCCCAAAGACCATTCAGGAACGACTCAAGCCATAGCATTAATCAAATCCGATAAAAACCAACATTTAAAACTCAACAGACTGCTAAAATCAGTAAATTTTAAAACGTATTCAAAATGCTAAAATTCCTACTGTCATGAGAACTCAACATACTCAGACTGAATCCTTGACTACTAGTCCTCCACACTGACAGACATCAGTTAAACCGCCCCGTCAGCTGCCAGAACATTGAATAAGTGTACTCCTCCAACCCGACTAGTCCTCAGTGAACTCAGTAAACACACCTGCTGTCACTTCTTCACCTACATCACAAAACTCATCTATTAGCCTAATGCTAAGTAAGTAATGCAAAATGAAATGAATTACTGAAACATAAACTCCTAATCATGCAATTTCTACTTTCTCCTCTCAGTTGCTCATTCATCATTTCTAATTCAGATCCCCCTGTGAAATTGGGAGTCGGATCAACTCTCCCAAAGTATGTATCCACTGACTCATTAAGGGGCGGATTAATTCCCTTAACAGTAAATCTGATTCACATGTTCAGATCCCCCTGTGAAATTGGAAGTTGGATCAGCTCTTACAAAGTATATATCCACTGTCTCATTAAGGGGCGGATTAATTCCCTTAACAGTAAATCTGATTCACTTTGCTGTTTCATCACATTCAATCCTCTCCATACCAATGTGTATTCAAATTCATTTTCGTATACATTTTGAAAACATGATGCATGGCATACAAACATATCCAAGTAAATACAAACCTAACGTTTTGTGATGTAGGCCCGAAGGCACAAGCAAACATTACTTACTTGGATCTCCTGGAATTGTCTGGGTAGCTAACCACTTCGGGTATTGCTCAACCTAAAACCGTAGACAGAGCATATATTAAATTCCCTCTAATCTTCATTCTAGACCACTATAAATCTAAGGAAAACTCTAGTCATTGTGCATTCTCGATTTCGACTTAAACCGAACTAACCCTCACTTACTGTATTCTCCAAAACCTCAATATCATCCCTCCCACCAACAATAGATACAATGTAGCTAGAAATAGAGGCAAAACTCACCAAGTTCGGAAGAAGTCGCTGGAGAAAGTCGAAGGGGGGTCTCCTATCGTGCTCTGCTAGGCTGAGGAGCTGAGAATGGGGAGGAAATGGAATAAAACAGTGGCGGCTACTTCAATAATAGTTTCCTTAAATACGTTATCCACCTTTAGATTTCTAATTACCCTTATACCCTTGCCTAGTCATCCACTAACCCTACATTTAATATTGTCATTAGTTTTAAAAAAAAGAATAGAGAAACGGTTTAACAGGACCAGGTATTACACTAACGCCCTCGCGGTCAATTAAGGTGCCCAGTTGTTGGGACTGCCTTTCCATCTTTTGGGCCTGACGCTCCATATGTTGGGACTGTTGGGCAATGAAGTCCTTGAGAGTGTCTATCGTATCGTCTCGATCATCTCGGTCATTTCGGTCATTACCTCGACGCACCATTGTTATATACTCCTATATAAACGTTAAAACAAATATTCTAAGAAACTAGAAATCAGATAAAGCTATAAACGTACTTACAGTTGATGAAAAATGTCCGCGTAGTGGCTGTGCAGTCGAGCAGTCTACAGAACCGATTTAAAAACCCGGGGCTTTGATACCATAAATTGTGACGACTCTAACACTATACCCATTTTTCCGTACTATATATTTTTTTTATACTTAAAACTTTAAACTTAGCGTTTTAGCGGAAATAAAACTTTTAATGTCGGAATCGAAATCGGAATTGAAATCGACGGAGTCTATGTTTATAAACTATTTAAAACAAAACTTAAAATAATTATAAAACAAATTTAAAAACAATTAAAAACTAAAATAAAAATAGACAGAGGGCAAAAAGGGACGTTTGTCCCAAATATGAGGGGCGATCGATCGCCAATTTGGAAAACAAGGGGGCGAACGTTCGCCCCTCATTGTGGCGAACGTTTGCCACACTCCCTGGATTTTTTCAGGGAGCGGCGACTGTAAGGGGCGATCGATCCCCACCCTTGGGCGATCGATCGCCATCTCCTCTGCCTCCCTTCTTTCTTCTTCGCTCATTCTCCTTCCCTTCTCTTCACCTGCTTCCATACACTAAACCAACCCTTCACCATTTCATCAAATATACAACCTAACATAACTCACTCAAAATCTCATCACTCCTCACTTCTTCAATCGACCGAAATAACAACTCAAAACACATTTAAAACGAAATATATTTTCATGAAAACGAACTGCATGGATATGTTTAAAAACCGAACATATCCCTATTATCAAACATTTTACAAAACGAGTTTTCCAAAACGTTTAAAAACTCAAACCTAAACCTATCAACTATCAAAACCAAACACCTTAAAATGTGTCTATACAACTATCAGCCCGACAATCCTCAAAACATCTAACCATGAGTCCCACGGGTCAAAATGCGCCTCGACTGCGCCAGCACACTCCCGCAATCATCCTCCGTCAACTGCATCTGTAACGACCCCAGTAGGGCCGAGACATAATTCATGACTTTCTTAATCATTTAATTCTTACTTTCTGCATCATGTTCATTATTAGTATTATTTTTATTATTTTTTTTTTTTTTAAAAAAACTTAGAACTAAAAATTTGACTCGCGGACAACATATCATCTGACAAAACTAAACCATCCAAAACTCGACTCTTTCATTAATCTAATAACTCTTTAGCTCACAGAATCGAGCGACTATGCTCGGTTATCAGTTCCATGACATAATCGGGCAGGAAAGAAATGCCCTCAGATCACACGATGACATTCTGCTTGGGCTGCATGGGTTTGCATGCATCGGCTGATAGGGTACACATCTTCCGATTTGTCACGTGTACTCTGCCGGTGACGTCAGCCGAATGATTCATTCATCCAGCTTCTATCATTCAACTCACACCGGTGACGTCAACCGGATGATGCATTCATCCGACTTCTATCACATGGCAGTAAAACCCGAAGACCTTCAAGCAACTCATACCGACAGAAAGATAACCTGACCTTCACAGATCTCATACTTCGTAGACATAAACGTAGGCAGACATAAATCATGGACTCATCTTAAATACATGTAGCGGAAGACTTAGTTAAAACAACTCGCTATATATCCTTATAAACATTCTCAGACTCAGTAATTAAACCAGACAATTCCAAAAGCTCGATATCTTAAAATAATCTCATCTTACTTAGACTTCCATATTCATAATCATCACTAAAATTATAAGAGCATTAACCAGTGGGTCTTGTTCACCATCCAGCCACAGAATTGCTCCCTGAACACCTTCCAGCAACCAAACTTAGACGTCTTCATTAACCTTGGAATCCTCACCTGATACTTCGTCACCTACATCATAAGGTTCAAACTATAAGCCTAATGCTTAGTAAGGAATGCAATGCTAATATGTATACGTGAATGCATAGTTGCAAGAAAATCATGATCATGTTCGTTTCATGCTCTTCTCCTCTTATTCGTATTCTTGTTCATCACTTTTATCATATGGATTAAGGGAGGATTTGTGCCGTAAAGGGGGGATGACAGTGCAAGTGTACATAGTCCCTTTCGAGCCGTATTCATGGTCCTTCTCTTTGGACAGTGACATACGCCAAACCGCCCCCAACCCTCACTTAATCTGGTTGCATAAGTTTCATATTCATTGTCATATCTTGTTCATGGGAAAAACATTCTCATAAAACATTTTCATATGCTTGAGAAGTAAATCATGATGCATGACATGGATGCTCTTAAATCATCAGACTATAGAAAGTATCATACCAGAACAGTCGACTTCATAGACTCTACCAGAACGTCACATAACAAAACTCTCAACATCCATAAATCATCCAAGTACGAGAAATCTTACTAACACAGAACAAACATCAGACAACTGAAACTAACTTAATATCCTTGTGATGTAGGGCCCTATTGGCCGGAAGTCTTAATATATTCACTTACCTAGTTTCCTTAGCAATACTTGAGCACTTCACTTCAAACTTCTTTACCTAAAACATTTCACATTACAGTATTAAATAAAAATCCTAAAAGTTCTAACCAAAAGTCATCCTAGAAATAATCAGTTTCAACCTAATAACTAGTCACAGATTACGAATGCCACTAATATTTCACTGCCAAAGAAGAATCCGAAGCTACGGGTCTTAGCAGGGAAAACAGAGTTCTAAATAGTCAATCAGTGACTACATTAAAGAGTCTTACCTAGGGTGTGGATTGTCGGGGCGGAGACTGAAAATCGGTCACTGAAAGGAGCTGTAGTTGGCCGAGGGAGAGAGCTCTGGGGAAGAGAGAAATCGCCGAGAGTGAATGCGTCGGCTACAATGAGGTTTAAATGGGGTTTAAGGTTTCCATTTCCTATTTATACTTGATCCATCCATCCTTAATTACAACCCTGCCACCCAACCTAGTTTCACTCAACTTGTAATAAATATGTCTTGACATTAAATTTAAAATCATAAAGGTTAATAAAAGGGTGATAATCAAAATGGTTAAGAAAATCACCTCGCCGAAATTGTCGGGTGTTACAGCATCACTCCTCAGGTGGAGGGATCTCGTCCTCACCTATGTCGAAGTCACCTACACCATACAGACACACTATGAGATAAAAATCTCAGTAAACTCTACATAAATGCAATGCGTGCTGTGCATATGAGTTCGTAAATCATGCATCATTTTCATTTTCTTTACTCTGGTTGTCACCGAGATCTCAACCCCCTAACCAGAGAGGGCACATCCAGCGGTCGGACTACCCTTTCCAGCTAGAGGAGGGGGTACACGCTTACAATACGTACAGCGGTGCCTGAGCCCCATCTCGCATAACCTATAACTGTATGAGTACATATTAGATGCGGTATTGTGACAGACCCCTTCGTGCCTACACAATAGACCAATAGCTCCTCTCCAGGCCGCATCGTCATTTTCTTTAAAACATTGTGTGGAAATTCATTTTCTATACATAATTTAAAACCGTGATGCGTGAACAGTTAATGGCATAATTTAAACATTCTCCCGCATATTGTCCGCACTCTCCTGGATGAAATTTCAAACACTTTGGACATCGCAGAAAAATTCTTCTTTGCTACTGTCGCGCTTGTTTCCTTCTCTTTAGTCACTTAAATTGTCTCCCGGCCTTATGGTTCCTTGAGACTGAGAAGAAGATCCCTCTCTGCTCATCTACAATGTAATTTCCTTGAACATTTGCCTAGGAGCTTCTACTGGTTTGATACACCTCTCATCAGCCTCCTCCACCTCTAATGCTTTCGCCACAATTCTTGTATACGAAACTCCTTCAATCCCAAAGGTTTTTACTAACTTATATATCTCCGGTTTAAGGCCCTGCACAAACTGGAGTACTTTATCTTCCTCCCTGCTCATCATATGACTTGCAAACTGAGACAGCGACTCGAACTGTCTGATATACTCCCCAACTGATCCGGTCTGCTTTAATTGTAAGAATTCCAGCCTCTTGGTAGCTTGAACTGTCCGGTTGTAATATTTGTCGAAAAACAAATCCTTGAACTCTTTCCAGGTCAGACCATGAGCACCAGTGGTAGCCTCCACCATCTCCCACCAACTTTGAACGTCGTTAACCAAGTGGAAAGTGGCACACTTCACTTTATTCCCTTCCTCCACATCAGCATACTTGAACATATTCTCAATCGTGTATAACCATCTCTCAGCAGTTGTCGGATCTGTCAACCGACCTTCAAACATCGGAGGCTTCAATCTCCGAAACTTGTCTCCACTAGAACTAGCTCCGATATTTACCAGTCCTCCCTGACCTAAAACTGATCCAAATAATTCGGCTTGCCTCCCAACTATCTCTGCAAGCTGTTTCATTGACTCCTCAAGCTCGCTCCTGGGTTGCCTAGGTTCTCTTTCGTTTCTCGGCATTTTGATTCTAATCCTATACAAGGTTTAAACAATCTAATCTTAGATATAAACTAACTAAAAGTAAAAGGAATACTTACAGTCAGTGAAGCATGTTGAATGACGACTGGCAGTGGCGGGTTATCCTTTGAACGACTCGACCATTTTGCTCTGATACAAACTTGTAACGCCCCCGAACCCACCCCTGTTCGGTGTGCTACTTTGCTCACCAATCCCACATTTAAAACGTAATTTAAAATAATTTTCTATAAAATTTTGACTTGATTTTTGAGTTTTTCGAATCCTCAAAAACGGTTGGAAAGCGTGCGTAAAATATGTGCAAAACTGTCGAAAAAAGTCGGCTTAAAAACATATTTGAAACGTGGAAAATTAAAAAAAAAAAAACAAAATGGTACTATTCACTCAGCCGATCGATCGGCTAAACAGCCGATCGATCGGCAAACTCTATGTTTCTGATCGCCAATCAATGAAACGCCTGCCAATCGATCGGCTAAATTTTACCGATCGATCGGCAGCTTCTCTGCCCCGAAATCCATAGATACCGAACACCAGCCGATCGATCGCACCTAGCGCCGATCGATCGGCAGTTCATTGTGCACCCTGCACACCTACATTTTTTTTTTCTCCTCAAGCGACCTTTTCCATTTTTTCCTTTTCTTCAACAAATTTTCAACTAAACTTAACACTTCATCAACTAATATTTTCCCACTTTCTAGACACGTTAAGAACTCAGAACCCCGACTCAAAAACATAAGCGGAAAGCGTAAAAGTGGTAAAAACAATTAACTTGTTCTTTTATAAAAATCTGAGCCGCATAACAGCTAAAATTTTGAAAACCAAAATCCTGAAAACAAATTGTAACACCTAGTCCTTTACGGGATTTTGTAAATCCAATATAAAATGACATTTTTGTAAATATGTCAAGTTGAGTCAGTTTCGCGTAAAGAAAGCGTTATTACGATCCTAATAATTAATATGGATTTTGAGAAAATTTCAGGAATGTTTGGAGTCGTAACGCAAATTACGAGGGTTTTATGTTTCTCGTAATATAAAAGATATTTTGGTAAAAATAGTAAATGGGGTCTGTTTTGTATACAGACAGTTTTAATGGAACCCTTATAATAAGTTGGATTTATTGGCGAAATAAGGAAATTTGGAGAAACCGAATCGTTAGCTAAATAACGAAACAATAGACGAAACAAAAAAAAAATCAAAGGAAGGGCAAAACGGTCATTTGATAAATCAAATGTTTAATAAAACCACAATTTTCTCTCCCTCACCAGACACTCCACGATTTCTCTCTCTCTCTGGGAACCCTCTCCTCCTTCGGCAATTTTTCATCGCCTCTCACGCGACTCCTCCTTCAAGCGATCGTTTTTCTCCTCCAATCAACGCTCTATGTAAGGTTTTATGGTTTTCGGACTTTAGTTATCGATTTTACACGGAGTTATACTGTAACGCCCCCGAACCCACCCTGGCTCGGAGCGCTACTTTTCTAACCAATCCAATGTTAAAACTGACTCCCAATCATAAAAGGAAACAAACACATCTGAATTTAAAACTAAACTCCCGGAACTCTCTTAAATCATACCTAGCTGCCTAGACTCACCAAATCCCTTACCCCTAACCTTTAAGCATCACGGCATCATTCCCGAAAATTTCGGCAAAGTAACGCCTGAAAATGGCGCCTCCAAAATGCTAAGTACCTGCAAAAGAATCAATTCCCAACCAACCAGATCCAGAATACACAATAACTAGTATACGAAATCTCCAAGTAGCAGTGCAGAGGGAAAACTAAAATACAACATTTCTAAGTGAAGAAAGTCTGCAATATAGGGCGACACATCACCCTTAACTTAACTATATACAACAACAGACATCCACACTACGCTATCAAAATACATAGTCCCACATCTCCCAAAGACCATGGTGGAGTCGCCCCGACAACTACCCGCACTGGCACGTCCCGTGCATCTCCAACTGCTCCCAAGTCTTGGCTGACTCACATAGCTCACCTGTACCCGCGTCGTTACCTACACCACAGAACACACACGCACACGTAAGCTTACGCTTAGCAAGTAGGGATTAACAAATACGACTAGATAAATGCAAGCTACGCACAACGCTGAACAAAACAACCAAACAACACAACGACACGAAACAAAACACAGATTTGCCCGCATCAACGATGCCTTATGCTTTAATACAGTACGACAACGCAACACAACACCACAACACCACAATGCAACTCAACAACCCGACTCAACACAACACGACAACACGGTCAGACAATACTAGTTGCCCACACCCGAAAGGATGCCTTACTCTTTAACTCAGCACGAAACAAAATGCAACTTCTACACTCACTGCTACTTTCAATTACATTCTCCATTTATTAATCTTTTATCCGTGCATCTTTCATAGAGACCCTCCCGAGGTGCTCCACGAGCACTACTCCTCGGTGAATCAACTCTATAAAATATCACGGCTGACCGGGCATCTCTCATAGCAATCCTTCCGAGGTGCTCCACGAGCACTACTCCCCGATGAGGCAGCTCTACTCGACATCACTGTTCAGTGCAATGCACCTTGTAGAGACCCTACCGAGGTTCCCCACGAGCACTACTCCCCGGCAAGCAACTCTACTCGGAATAACTATGCATTTCTCACTATCTCTTTACTTTTAATGCTCAAAACTCATTCCTGGGCTCACAACTCATGCTCACTCATCATCAAACCCGTGCTCACAACTCATGCTCACTCAATGCACACATCAAATAACACAACAATCCATTGCAAGTCAGCTCACAACTCAATTCTCGTGGCTCTAACTATAATGCAAGTCAACCAATGCACAACAACTCTAACTATAATGCAAGTCAACCAATGCACAACAGCTCTAACTATAATGCAAGTCAACCAACACACAACATCTCTAACTATAATGCAAGTCAACCAATGCACAACAGCTCTAACAATAATGCAAGTCAACCAATGCACAACATCTCTAACTATAATGCAAGTCAACCAATGCACAACAGCTCTAACTATAATGCAAGTCAACCAACACACAACATCTTTAACTATAATGCAAGTCAACCAATGTACAACAGCTCTAACTATAATGCAAGTCAACCAATGCACAATGTAATATCCGGCTTGTACGGATTTTGGAGTTAATATATTATATTATTATTTTATCATATAATGGCATTTTTCGTAAATATGTTAAATCAAATCAGTTTCGCAAACGGAAAGCTTCATTTCTATCCTAACGATTAATAGAAATTTTAAGGAAATTATGAGAATTTTCGGAGATTAAACGCTATATTCCGAGTAATTACATTTCTCGTAATATAAAGGACGTGTTAGTAAAAATAGTAAACAGGGTCCGAATTGCGAACGAACAGTTTTAATGGATCCCAAATAATAAGTTGGACTTGTTGGTGAAATAAGGAGATTTGGTGAAACCGAATAGCTAGCCGATTAACGAAACGAATGACGAAATAAATAGAATTAAGTGCGATGGGTAAAATGGTAATTTGGAAAGTTAATATTTTTATTAAAAACATCACAGCTCCTCTTCCTTAGCCATTTCACGCCCGAGCCCTTCTTCTTCGTGATTTCTCTCTGCCCGCGCGATTCCGTCGATTTCCAACCTCCGTTTCTCCTCCGACTGATCTCCGTTCTTCACGTTTTCTCCTCCTCTCGCTACCCTAGGTATGAACCTACGATCTTGGAGTGTTTATTTCGATTTCTACGGAGTTGGAATAATTAGGGTTTCGTTTAGGTTTCGTTAAAAATCAAGATTTAGGGTTCGAAATTGATAGGTTGTTATAGTTTAAGGACGTATTGAACGTATTAAACGTTATTGGACGAAGTTAAATTGAATTGTGGAAAAATGTTAAATTTGAGAATTTAGGGATTTTCGGGAAAAGTTCGTAAGTTCTGATTTTGAACTATCGAGCATGAATTGGTCGTTTAAACGTCTCGATTAGTTAAGTTAGAACTTTAGGAAAGTTCCTTAGTTAAGAATTTTATTGAATTGGACAATTGGAAGTTTAGATGCGTAGTGTTGACAATATTAGAAATTTGCCTTAGGTAACCGATTCCCATGGACGAAGCTTGAGATTCAGCGCGCTCAAGGTAAGTTCTCGTGATCTTCTCTGGCCGATTGGCCTACACCGTACTTCGATGTAACGTTGAGGATCTCAATGGATTGTTTGTTTTAAATTGCTTTGGATGGGTAGTTAGGTTTGCAATTGTTATAGGTTATTCTATTTTCGGTCTTGATGGTATGCATTTTGATTGTTTATTTTATGTTCATATCTGTTCATGCATCACGTATTTCAAATGTCATGAAAACAAATTTCCGCACGACGTTTTAAAGTAAATGCAAAGAAATGATGTCCCTACGGTATACAGTTTAAATGACCCTTCGGTATATAGTTCAAATGGCCCTTCGGTATATAGTTTATAGAAAAGCAAAGTAAAGCAAAGCAAAGTAAAGCAAAGCAAAGCAAAGCAAAGTAAAGCAAAGCAAAGCATGATTTAAAAAGTCACATGCACAGCATGCATTTGCATTTACTAGAGCTTACTGAGATTTTTATCTCATAGATGTCTGTATGGTGTAGGTGACATTGAGCCAGGTGAGGACGACGTTCCTCCTCCTGATGTGTGAGGCAGTTGACGGATGATGGCCTGCGGTGGTGTGTTGCGCAGTCGATGCTTACCTGACCCGTGGGGATGTATGTACGGTATTTTGAGGGTTTTGGGATGATTTTGATTAATGATTGTATAGATATTTTAGGGTGTTTGGATCTGATAGTGGATAATTTACTTTTGAGGTTTTAAACGTTTTGAAAACCTGTTTATGAACTGATTTGATAAAGTTTTATTTGAATGGTAAGTGATTTGAAAACAGGAGGATTTGTCTAGTTTTTAAATGTATCCACGCAGTTGGATTTCGCAAAGTCCGCTGTAAGTCGGTCGAGTTTAAGTTAAGTGTTAATTGTGATTATTGATGAAAAAAGAAGTGGTATGAAATGAGAAAATAGTGTAGAGAATAGGAAGTGTTGGCTCTCTGGAATCGGATTCCAGAGAGCTTGAAGTATTTGCTCTCTGGAGAAATCCAGAGAGCCAGGTGTTCTGGTCGCTGCTGTGCAGCGACAGATCGCTGCAACATGCAGCGACAGATCGCTGCAACATGCAGCGATCAAGCGCTGCATGGTGCAGCGATCGAGCGCTGCAACATGCAGCGATCGAGCGCTGCATGGTGCAGTGCTTGCAGCGATCGAACGCTGCAACTTGCAGCGATCGGTCACTGCGTCCTTTCGGTGGCCGATTTCCAATTCTGTCCTCCCCTCTTTTCTGTTAAGTTTTAAATGTTTTAATAAATGTTTTTCCTTTTTTATTAAATTGTTATATGTTTTCTTTTCACGGTTTGCTTTTAATTCCGATTTCAACTTCAGTTTAAATTCCGCGTAAAGTTTATTTAAAGTATATAGTGTAAAAAAAAAAATAGTACGGGAAATACGGGTATAGTATTAGGGATGTTACACACAACATCTCTAACTATAATGCAAGTCAACCAATGCACAACAGTTCTAACTATAATGCAAGTCAACCAACTCACAACATCATCTCTAACTATAATGCAAGTCAACCAATGCACAACAGCTCTAACTATAATGCAAGTCAACCAACGCACAACATCTCTAACTATAATGCAAGTCAACCAACGCACAACAACTCAAACTATAATGCAAGTCAACCAACGCACAACAGCTCTAACTATAATGCAAGTCAACCAATGCACAACATCCAATAAACACAACAATCACACAACCACCAAACAAAACCAAGCAAGCAAACAATCTACTACAAGCAACCAAATCAGAATAAAGCAACCAAACCAGCAAAGAATCTCCTACCGTTCCGTGGTATAGGCCCAAAGGCAAAACATTCCACTACTTACCTGAACTCTGGCACCGCACTTACTCGTTTTGGCTATGTACATTTGCCCACTCGGTAACCTATCACATTCACAAAATTCACTTAAGCATCACTATTCACTTCTAAAGAATATTTAAACTAACTCTAACTACGACTATTCAAACTTCTTTAAAATTAAGCCTACATACATCAACTTACTCTCAAACTATTATTTCTAGCCTAATCCAACTAAAGCCTAACTAAATGGGCCACCAATTTGGGTTGGGTAAAAACTGATCCGAACTTCAAACACGCGTAACTTTTGCGTCGGATATCGGAATCGAACGATTCCAGCGGCCACGTACTCCTCTAATAACCTATTTTAACCTGCCAAAAGGAATTTGAAAACAAACGACCCTAGATAGGTCAAATTGGCAAAAACCCGAACTGCCCTTCACCCTAAAATTTCCCCTTTCCGATTTTCCATCAAATTCCACCCAAATCCTCACCAATCAACCACCTACACCCTCAATTAACATAAACTAACAAGATTCTAAGGCTTTACATAGGAAAACCCGAATTCCCCACATTGGAGCCCTCGGTTTTTCACACAATCCGGCTCACCAATGCTCGGCAACTATCGCCAGCGTTAAGCTCGGCTATTTGACGCCAAGAACGGCCAAAAAGGGCCGGTGATCGGAGCTCAACGCAGCTCGACACCCTCGGCCATAAACCGAGCAAAAACAGGGCACACAAAAAATCAAGCCGTACCTGTCGATTCGTGCACGGAGACGGGCCGAAAATGGTAGACCTGGAAGCGCCGCCGTCGTCTGGCCTGAAAACAGCGAGAGTCGCCGGCGTTCGTCGTCCCTCTCCCTCGTATCTCCCCTGTTCGCGCTCGGGAGCTCGGGCTGAAAGGGGAAACAGAATGGCTCACGCCATTCTGTTTTTATTTTTTATTTTTAATAAAAATATTTTATTTTTATTTGTTTTATTTAATTTTTATTTGGCTAATTACTAAATCACCCTCACGTTTTTAAACTAACTAATCCGTTAATATCTCTCACCTCACTCTCGGTCTAACACCTCCACCGAAACTCCCGAGCATAATTAATTAACTCAATAACTAACATAACGTAAATTAGTTAAATCTAAAGCAACTAAAGCAACATACGTTGAGGAAAAATCCTCGGGTGTTACAATCTACCCTCCTTACAAAAATTTTGTCCTCAAAATTTGTGGCCTTGTTATTTCTCAATGTACTCATCTCAACCCGAATACTCACACGTTCACTAACTATAATCTAATACATACCCTCAATCACAAACCACTACAAGCACAAACAAACAGAGGTTAAACAAAACAACATGGGTTAAACCGATCTAAGCTTAGATAGAACCTAACTAACTAAAAGTAAAGAAATACTCACAGTCGGTTAAGCACGTTGCACGGCGGCCGGCATTGTCGGGTAATCATTTGAACGACTCGACCTTTTATGCTCTGATACCATCTTGTAATGCCCCCGAACCCACCCTGGCTCGGAGCGCTACTTTGCTAACCAATCCAATGTTAAAACTGACTCCCAATCATAAAAGGAAACGAACACATCTGAATTTAAAACTAAACTCCCGGAACTCTCTTAAATCATACCTAGCTGCCTAGACTCACCAAATCCCTTACCCCTAACCTTTAAGCACCACGGCATTATTCCCGAAAATTTTGGAAAAGTAACGCCTGAAAATGGCGCCTCCAAAATGCTAAGTACCTGCAAAAGAATCAATTCCCAACCAACCAGATCCAGAATACACAATAACCAGTATATGAAATCTCCAAGTAGCAGTGCAGAGGGAAAACTAAAATACAACATTCCTCAGTGAAGAAAGTCCGCAATATAGGGCGACACATCACCCTTAACTTAACTATATACAACAACAGACATCTACACTACGCTATCAAAATACATAGTCCCACATCTCCCGAAGACCATGGTGGAGTCGCCCCGACAACTGCCCGCACCGGCACGCCCCGTGCATCTCCAACTGCTCCCAAGTCTTGGCTGACTCACATAGCTCACCTGTACCCGCGTCGTTACCTACACCACAGAACACACACGCACACGTAAGCTTACGCTTAGCAAGTAGGGATTAACAAATACGACTAGATAAATGCAAGCTACGCACAACGCTGAACAAAACAACCAAACAACACAACGACACGAAACAAAACACAGATTTGCCCGCATCAACGATGCCTTATGCTTTAATACAGTACGACAACGCAACACAACACCACAACACCACAATGCAACTCAACAACCCGACTCAACACAACACGACAACACGGTCAGACAATACTAGTTGCCCGCACCTGAAAGGATGCCTTACTCTTTAACTCAGCACGACACAAAATGCAACTTCTACACTCACTGCTACTTTCAATTACATTTTCCATTTATTAATCTTTTACCCGTGCATCTTTCATAGAGACCCTCCCGAGGTGCTCCACGAGCACTACTCCTCGGTGAAGAAACTCTATAAACTATCACGGCTGACTGGGCATCTCTCATAGCAATCCTTCCGAGGTGCTCCACTAGCACTACTCTCCGGCAAGGCATGTCGAGACCCTCTCGAGGAGCTCTACGAGCACTACTCCCCGATGAGGCAGTAAACCCTTCCGAGGTGCTCCACGAGCACTACTTCCCGGCAAGGCATGTCGAGACCCTCTCGAGGTGCTCCACGAGCACTACTCCCCGATGAGGCAGTAAACCCTTCCGAGGTGCTCCACGAGCACTACTCCGGCAAGGCATGTCGAGACCCTCTCGAGGTGCTCCACGAGCACTACTCCCCGATGAGGCAGCTCTACTCGACATCACTGTTCAGTGCAATGCACCTTGTAGAGACCCTACCGAGGTGCCCCACGAGCACTACTCCCCGGCAAGCAACTCTACTTGGAATAACTAGGCATTTCTCACTATCTCTTTACTTTTAATGCTCACAACTCATTCCTGGGCTCACAACTCATGCTCACTCATCATCAAACCCGTGCTCACAACTCATGCTCACTCAATGCACAACATCCAATAAACACAACAATCACACTATATTACAAGTCAGCTCACAACTCAATTCTCGTGGCTCTAACTATAATGCAAGTCAACCAATGCACAACATCTCTAACTATAATGCAAGTCAACCAATGCACAACAGCTCTAACTATAATGCAAGTAAACCAACACACAACATCTCTAACTATAATGCAAGTCAACCAATGCACAACAGCTCTAACTATAATGCAAGTCAACCAATGCACAACATCTCTAACTATAATGCAAGTCAACCAATGCACAACAGCTCTAACTATAATGCAAGTCAACCAACACACAACATCTCTAACTATAATGCAAGTCAACCAATGCACAACAACTCTAACTGTAATGCAAGTCAACCAACGCACAACATCGCTAACTATAATGCAAGTCAACCAACGCACAACATCTCTAACTATAATGCAAGTCAACCAACGCACAACAGCTCTAACTATAATGCAAGTCAACCAATGCACAACAGCTCTAACTATAATGCAAGTCAACCAATGCACAACATCCAATAAACACAACAATCACACAACCACCAAACAAAACTAAGCAAGCAAACAATCTACTACAAGCAACCAAATCAGAATAAAGCAACCAAACCAGCAAAGAATCTCCTACCGTTCTGTGGTGTAGGCCCGAAGGCAAAACATTCCACTACTTACCTGAACTCTGGCACCGCACTTACTCGTTTTGGCTATGTACATTTGCCCACTCGGTAACCTATCACATTCACAAAATTCACTTAAGCATCATTATTCACTTCTAAAGAATATTTAAACTAACTCTAACTACGACTATTCAAACTTCTTTAAAAGTAAGCCTACATACACCAACTTACTCTCAAACTATTATTTCTAGCCTAATCCAACTGAAGCCTAACTAAATGGGCCACCAATTTGGGTTGAGTAAAAACTGACCCGAACTTCAAAAGCGCGTAACTTTTGCGTCGGATATCGGAATCGAACGATTCCAGCGGCCACGCTCTAATAACCTATTTTAACCTGCCAAAAGGAATTTGAAAACAAACGACCCTAGATAGGTCAAATTGGCAAAAACCCGAACTGCCCTTCACCCTAAAATTTCCCCTTTCCGATTTTCCATCAAATTCCACCCAAATCCTCACCAATCAACCACCTACACCCTCAATTAATATAAACTAACAAGATTCTAAGGCTTTACATAGGAAAACCCGAATTCTCTACATTGGAGCCCTCAGTTTTTCACACAATCCGAGCTCACCAATGCTTGGCAACTATCGCCGGCGTTAAGCTCGGCTATTTGATGCCAAGAACGGCCAAAAAGGGCCGGTGATCGGAGCTCAACGCAGCTCGACACCCTCGGCCATAAACCGAACAAAAACAGGGCACACAAAAAATCGAGCCGTACCTGTCGATTCGTGCACGGAGACGGGCCGAAAATGGTAGACCTGGAAGCGCCGCCGTCGTCTGGCCTGAAAACAGCGAGAGTCGCCGGCGTTCGTCGTCCCTCTCCCTCGTCTCTCCCCTGTTCGCGCTCGGGAGCTCAGGCTGAAAGGGGAAACAGAATGGCTCACGCCATTCTGTTTTTATTTTTTATTTTTAATAAAAATATTTTATTTTTATTTGTTTTATTTAATTTTTATTTAACTAATTACTAAATCACCCTCACGTTTTTAAACTAACTAATCCGTTAATATCTCTCACCTCACTCTCGGTCTAACACCTCCACCGAAACTCCCGAGCATAATTAATTAACTCAATAACTAACATAATGTAAATTAATTAAATCTAAAGCAACTAAAGCAACACACGTTGAGGAAAAATCCTTGGGTGTTACATATACAGTTAGGTTTCATTTAGGATTTCGTTAAAAATGTGATTTAGGGTTAGAAACCGATAGGTTTAGCGTGATAATGCCTCTAGTAGATGTATTCGTAATAGTTGGACGACATAATGAGTAGGCTCGTTGTTGAGGTTGAAAAATCGGATGTTTGAGGTTTGGAGAAATCTCATTAATGGAGTTTTATGAATCACGAGCGTAAGGCGCTCGATTAAATGCCTCAACGAGCTAAATTAAAGTTTCAGAAAAATTCTTTAGTTAAGGGTTTGTTAATTTGGACGTTTAATGGTTTGACCGCGCTTTAACGACAATTATTGTGAATTTGCCTTAGGTGAACAACGCTCGTGGACGGAGCTAGAATTGCAACGGACGCGAGGTAAGTTCTCGTGACTTACTATGGCCGATTGGTCTACACCGTACGTCGTAGTCGCGTCGAGGATCATTGGAGTCTTGGTTGTTTAAATGTTTTGGTTGGGTAGTTAGGATTAGTTCTTTTATAGGTTATGCTTTTATTGTCTTGATGGGATGTACGATGTATGTTTACTTTATGCATTTAACTGTTCATGCATCACGTCTTTTTAAAATAGCATGAAAACGGATTTCTGCACATGTTTATGAAAATGAAATGAACGAACAAAATGAATCTACGTAATCTGTTATCTGGTCATGCGAGGTGGGGCTCAAGCATAGCTGTTACGGATGTAAGTATATACCCCTCCCCCCCCCCCCCCCGGTTAGGTAGAAAGGGTTGTCCAATCGCAGGATGTGCCCTCTCCTTCTAATAGGCTGAGACCTCGGTGACATTCTGTCTGCGACGTACTGATAAGAAAATGTTGCATGGTTTACGAAACTCATACGCACAGCATGCATTGCATTAACGAAACTTGCTGAGCCTTTAGCTCATAGTTGCCTGTATGGTGTAGGTGATCTAGACACAGGTAAGGACGAGATCCCTCCACCTGAGAAATGATCAGTTGAAGAAAGATAGCCCGTGGGAGTGTGCTGGCACAGTGGGTGTGATTTTGACCCGTGGGACTGTTTGTAAGTATTTTGGGGACACGATAATTTGATAGAAAGATAGGTTAATTGTATAGATAGAACATTTTAGGATGATTGGTTCTGGATAGATGATTAACGATATTTTGATGTATTGGTAGACTTAATTTATAAAATATTTTGTTAAGGTTTTATCCAAATTCCATAGAACTGCTTGGAGTTTTATTTTAAACAGGGGAAATTGTTTAGTTTTTAAACAGATCCACACAGTTCATTTTTACGAAAGTTTACTATGTTTTTAAACACGTTTTAAGTTATGTTTTGGGTTGTTTATTTAATGGTTGATGAACTGATAAATGAGTGAAGTTATGGTTTTTATGTTGAAGTGTTATGAAAAGTTTTAGAAAATTATGCAGGGGAGGAAGAAAACAGGAAGAAGGGCTCCCTGGAATGAAATTCTAGAGAACCTGCCGTTCGATCGTCATCGATCGTCAGGCGATCCCCGCTCTCTGGATTTTCCAGAGAGCGGGGCGATCGATCGCCCATATGTGGGGTGATTGATTGCCCCTAAATTTGGTAATTGGGCGATCAATCGCCACTATGAGGGGTGATCGATCGCCCCTCAGTTTTTGCAATGGGCGATCTATCGCCTGGCATTGGGGCGATCTATCGCCTGGCATTGGGGCGATCGATCGCCTGGCATTGGGGCGATCGATCGCCCCTGCCTTTTATGGGATAGATGTCCCTTTTGTCCCTCCAGTTGTTGGCCGATTGTTCTCCTCTGTTTTAATTGTTTTAAATAATTGTTTTAAGTTTTATTTCAATTGTTTTAAGTTTTAATTAAATGGTTTTAAAAATAGTTTTCGAACGGTTTTAACAATTTAGTCTACGATTTAAATTCCGCTCAAACGTTACGAAGTTTACAAGGATATAATAAAAATAAAAAAATAAAAAAATAATACGGAAAAATAAGGCTACAGTGTTAGGGTCGCTACACAAATATTCACAACCAATTCCCAAAACAATTTCAAACAACATCTACAAGATTATAAAACCATCCACATTTACTCAACCAAACTCCAACACAAAACTACCTAAATACAATTCAAAAAGGTACACATCCCTCACACTCCCAGCAGACCATGGTTGAGACGCCCCGACAAATACTCGCACCGACATGCCCCGTGCGTCTCCGACTGCTCCCTAGTCCTGTCTCATTCGTCTAGCTCACCTGTACACACGTCGTCACCTACACCACATAACACAAAACGTAAGCCTAATGTTTAGCAAGTAGGGAATAATGAATGCAAACAAAACACCATGCAGACAATACTCTTAGCACATGCAATTTCTAACTCTCAGTTGTGTTCATCTCATTCTCATCTTGTTAATCTTTCACTTTCATGAGTGAGTCAAGCGGATACCTATCCTATCAGGATGGTCACGCGTTGACCCAGCAGAGCTAGATTAGAGGCACACATCGTGTTCACACACACGGGATGGTCATACACAATCTTCTCCCACGTCGATCATAGAACCACGTTCATAATCACGACAACTTACATATTTTCAACCATATATCTCTTGTAGACACCTCCCGAATTGCCATCTTTCATCCACTATTTCGCGACGAGGCGACTCAACAAGAGACTACCATGCATCTTTTGTAGAAACCTCCCAAATTATCTCTCAGGCACTAATTCGCGACGAGGCAACTCCACAAAAGACCACCATACATCCTTTGTAGTAACCTCCTGAATTGCCATCTTTTAGGCACTACTTCGCGACGAGGAAACTCCACAAAAGACCTCATTACCTTACGTATCTTCTTATCTTTTACATTCCATACTCACATTTCACAAACCATGCTAAAACTCGTATTTTCGTAATTTAAAATCATGATGCATGTCACACTATGCTCAACACAAAACAAAATACAGCAAACAAACAAACAATCAATCAATCATCCCTACCGTTCCATGGTGTTGGCCCGAAGGCAAAAGTCACACGTTCCTCTACTTACCTGGATTCTCGTAACCTACTCACTCGCTCTGGTTATGCCAGCAACTCAACATGTTCACCTAATATAACGAAGGAAAAACAACTTAATAATCATACGACTAAATCTAAGGAATATCTATTCTAACTCTAACAACTAATCAAACTAACTTTAAAACCTCAAACCCCAAATCCCGAAATTTTCCTTATTACAATGACCAATTTAAGTAATCTATCCAAAAACTTCCAAAACATGACATCATACATAACTTAAGTTAAGGATCCAGACCCAAGTGATTTTAAACACAACATAACCAATTAAATCGTTCTTTCACTAAAATTCAGATTATAACACAATGCATTAACCCAACTTTAAAAATTCATAACTAACTCTATACATATCGAAATGCTTCGATTCCAAAGCTCATGGATCTATTAAAGTGTCTATTTTACTCCATTAAAACAGTTTTGCAAGCTAAAATAAGAAAAAAGTTCGGAAAATACCAAAACCAAAATAGGTGTATAATTTCTTTCAAAGATTTTGATCCAACTTTGAAAAATCATAACTTATTCGTTTTTTAACGGATTTAGACGTTCCACCCCATTCTGTAAACCTCTACACGTCTACTAGTTATTGAAACAATCAAATTTAACAACCAAACATTATGGCCAATTTGAAACCACAAAAACAGAATCCGTGCACATAACACAAAAATCTGGTTTCTCTACAACTTCCACTAAAACTCTAATCTATCCCAATAAACAACCTAAACTAATCTATCTAACATTTTAACCATCAAAAATAGGAAGAGAACTAGCCAAATACACCAAAAATTTGGACCCCTCAATTAGGGTTTCCCAAACCCTAACCAAATTCCACCAAAACAACTTAAAAACACTAAAAACTTTCACCTAAATGCATCAAACTCAAAACCCAATCAAACTAACCTTGAAAACCTTGAAAAATCAATGAAATAGAGGAGAGGAGAAGCTTCAATGGTGGCTGGTCTTCGTGGGAAGAAAGGAGAGAAAGAAGGCTATTTTGCCTTTTCACACACACACTTTACCAAATTTATAAAACATCATTATCCTCTTTTGAAATTTTCTACTAAACTTTCCCAATTTAAAAAGTAACCCTCACCCTTATCTCTCCTCAATTTAACATGAAGCTTCATCCAAAAGTAATCCCCTTCTCTAACTTTTAATCAATTTAATTTACTTTTACATAAAATTCTATAATAACCACTAATAAACAAATCCAATTTAATAGCTTTCATTCCAATTTCACTTTTAAATTTTGCTTTCCATTCAAGAGCTTAGAAAAACTCTAAGATTAATTTTAAACACCCCACATTGTCTAATTCTAAGGACTACGTACATTATAGGAATTTTTCGAGTGTTACATAAACAGATTTAGATTCTAAATTAAAACTAATATCATGTAAGTTTAAAGTCCATCCAATCCTAAAACACCAACTAATCAAAGTATTTAATGAAGCAAACCTTGGTATAGCATTGTAGGTAGGATTGGTTAAGTGACGTGCTGATGGTCTTGCATTATCTCCATGGGCTGAAAAGATTTTGTCAACCTTCTCTTCGTTCAAATTTTCTGCCAAGGCAACATCTTTACCTTCCTCTTTTTGAAAGGATCCTCCAAGTGGCTCAAACATAACTAGATTAGTGTTAACAAGAGAGCATTCATCCATATAATATAAGTCAATCAAGTCATCACAAAATAGATTTGGTAGTGGGGATTCATCAAAAATATCCTCAAGTAACACAACACTACTCTCTTCATTGTGATCACAAGAATCAAATTTTATGGCTTCCATTTCATGGGCATACTCTTTATATTTAGTGGAAAATAGATCCCAGAACTCATCAAGGAAAAGAAGATAGTTCTTTATCCATAACTCTCTCTCGGTTAGAGAAGATTTATCAATAAGTGCTTCTAGCACATCAACTTCTTCCTTGTAGGCTTCTAGTCCTTCTAGACAAGTATTTTGTTCCCCCAACAATTGGATTTCTTCCTCAGATAGTTGGGATTCTTGACCAGAAGAGATTTCTTTGGGAGAATGATCATCTTCATTGGTTGGCTCTTCTAAGTTTTTAACAATATCAACCTCCTTAGAATTCTTTACTAATTTCTTAGAGGATTTGAAAGGGCATAAAGATACTACATGACCGAACTCTAAAAAATGAAAGCATTTAATGTCTTTATGTTCTCTTACATTCATTGTGGGCTTGCTAGGACATATAGAGGCTAGGTGTCCAAATCCAAAGCATTGAAGGCACTTGATGTCCCTAGCTCTAGGTCTTGAGGTGTCTTCTACCAAGATTTTCCTTGCAACTTCTTTTAAAGGAATCTCTTCTATAATCTCATCTTGAATTGGCTCGGGTGTGGTTGGGAATTTTGAAAGATTTTGTGAAGTAGGCGCTTGTAATAGAGGAAACTCGATCACCTTTGGGGGTTTTGTCCAAAACCTAGTATCATGATATTGCTCTTGCATTATTGGTAGCAACTTCCATATCATTAAATTTTTCGTTCCTTTCCAAGTACTAACTTCCACTCCTTCTAAACGATCATTCTACCATTCCTTAGCATAACCGGTTAATTTCTTAGAGGCTATGTTAATCTTTTCCTTTTCCGAATAACTCTCATAACTGAAATAGAAATAATCTTCTACCAGTTCAATCCAGGAATAATACTTGTCCTCATAAATGGAACCTCTAAAATAAGGTATGCAAAAATCATTCTGGTCATAAAACTCATACCGTTTGGAATAGCAATTGTAGCAAGTCTCCTTGGGTGGTTCGGGTGGGTATGGTCTCCTTGAGTCAATTCGAGGACTTGGTTCTAAGGGGTAGTTATTTTGTAACGACCCCTTTTTTTCAGCAAGATATTGTCCGCTCTGGGGATTGAGCCGTAGCCCAATATCCTCCCCTCACGGCTTTGTTTGGCGAGGACTTCCCAGTATGTCACCCAACCTGATACTACTCTCGCCGAAGCACTTTTAACTTCGGAGTTCTTATGGGATCTGTTGTCAATTGTACTCCAAAACGTGTCTTGCTATCTTGGGAGGGTCTCTTTACATATATTTCATTTTCATATATTTCCCCAAGCGATGTGGGATTGTGACGACTCCCTTTTTACGACCCGTCACCTTCCGGTTTGCCCGTGCGGACGTACCGCCATCCGGGTTCTAGTTCGTGTAGCCATCGTACACATACTTACACATCCGGGTCATCACAATCACCCTCCCCCCCCCCTCGGGGGCCCAACGTCCTCGTTGGCCACATTTCTGGTTGGGTACAGGCTCTGATACTATTTGTAACTACCACTTTTCCCAGCAAGATATTGTCCGCTCTGGGGATTGGGCTGTAGCCCAATATCCTCCCCTCACGGTTTTGTTTGGCGAGGACTTCCCAGTCGGTCACCCAACCTGGCACTACTCTCGCCAAAACACTTTTAACTTCGGAGTTCTTATAGGATCCGTTGCCAATTATGCTCCAAAACGCGTCTTGCTATCTTGGGAGGGTCTCTTTACATATGTTTCATTTCCACATACTTCCCCAAGCGATGTGGGATTGTGACAACCCCCTTTTTACGACCCGTCACCTTCCGGTTCGCCTGCGCGGATGTACCGCCATCCGGGTTCTGGTTCGTGCAGCCATCGTACACATACTTACACATCCGGGTCATCACATATTTGGACCAAACCTCTTCATCATTACATCCTCTAACATCCTCCAAGTAGTAATATCGTCCTCCCAATTCCTCTTCCTTTTTTAAGAGGTTTTTTCACCAGTAGCTAGCATAATCTCTGAATTTCTTAGTGGCTAGTTCAACCTTAGTTCTTTCCGAATACCCACTATATGCAAAATAAAATTCAGCCTCTTTCAACCAATAACTAAATTCTTTCCTTTCATCTAAGCCTTTAAAGATAAGAATGCAAAGCTCATCAAAACTTTTCTTGGTAAAAGTAGAATTCCTATGTCCTGGGTGATACTCATAATCATAGTTATCTTGGTAGGTTGAGTTTCGGTTTCGATCATAATCATTAGGGTCTTTGTAATAGGTGTGGTTTCTCCTAGTCATTTCAACACTCTAAACTAAAAGAAAGTTCAGCATTGATTCATTTAACAAAACATTGTTTTGCACAATGTATAGGATAATCACAATTTAACTAATAAATTTGCTGCTATAAGTGAATAGGAATCATGCTAAATTAATAACCTAGGAGATTATAATCACTACCTAGCATGCTTGGTCATTAACCGGCAAAGTGTAACGCCCTCGAAACCACCCCGGCTCGGTGCGCTACTTGGCTCACTCTAACCCCGATGAAAACGACGTTTAAAATAATTTTTATAAACCACAAAACATAAAAAAAAAAAAAAAAAAAAAAAAAAAAAAAAAAAACACAGACACAACGGAATTTAAAGCTAAGTCTCCCGAAGCTCTCTTATGTCATACCTAGCTACTTAGACTCACTAATTTCCCTTAATCCTAACCGTTAAGTACCACGACGTCCTCCCCGAAACTTTCAACAAAGTAACGCCTGAAAATGGCGCCTCCAAAATGCTAGGTACCTGCAAACGAATCAATCATCAACCAGATCTAGAATACTCTTACTCCACTATCCACTCAACTATCCAACATACGAAATCTCCAAATAGTAGTAAAGAGGGAAACTATAATACTAACATCCCTAAGTGAAGAAAGTCCACAGTATAGGGCAACACATCACCCTGAACTTAACTATAACTTTCCAAACATCAACCAAAAAGAGTTATGAATTCCCATCATTTCCATAAACAGAAATCTACAATAAACTACCAAGATACAAAGCCCCACATCCCCCGAAGACCATGGTCAAGGCGCCCCGACAACTGCCTTCACCGGCGTGCTCCGTGAATCTCCGACTGCCCCTAATCCTTGGTTTCCTCATCAAACTCACCTGTATACCTCGTCACCTACACCATAAAATACAAAACGTAAGCCTAATGCTTAGCAAAGTAGGGAATAACAAATGCGACAACACAATGCAATCAAACCTAACACATGCAGTTTCTAACTCTCAGTTGTGTTCGTTACATGTTCGATGCATTAATCTTTTAATAAGCTGTGTGGATCAAGTAGGCACACATCTCATAACTGTCTAAGACGGCCACGCCTTGATCCAACCAAATAAAATCGGTTAGCACACATCCCATAACTGTCTAGGATGGCCAAACTTGATACATCCCATAACTGTCTAGGATGACAAGCCCCAATTTGCCTTACCCACACCGATTATAGAACCCTATGGCTTTCTAGGAGTTCATACTCACGATGTCTTAATCTTATAGCCAAACCGTTCTCCGTAAAATCCCTTCGGGGTGCTACACTCCAGCACTTATTCCCGACAAGGCTAAATTACTCGAGGCCAGTTCTTAAGTCTTTAGCCAAACTAATCTCTTGTAAAAATTCCTTTGGGGTACTACACTCCAGCACTTAATCCCGACAAGACTAATTTACTCGAGACCAGTTCTTAACAATCCTTTTTAGCTTATTACAATTCACGCTCACAACATAAAAACAATGCACAAACCAAAACTACAATGCACAGACTATGCATGCCAGAATAATATGCAAACACAACACAACGCGAATAAGAAACCGACCGTCAACCCTACCGTTCCATGGTGTAGGCCTAAGGCAACAAAAGGATTCCACTACTTACCTGGCGTCCTAGCTCGCTGAGGATGCTCGGTTCCCTGTCCACCTGCGGCTCGACCTACGACAATTATTCAAACTTCATTAAAATCAAGGCTACATTCACCAATTACTCTCAAACTACTATTTCTAGCCTAATCCAACTAAAACATAACTAAACGGGCCACTAATTTGGGTTCGGTAAAAACTGACCTGAAACTTTGAAAGCGCGTAACTTTTGCGTCGGTTATCGAATTGAACAATTCCAGTGGCCACGTACTCCTCTAATAACCTAGTTTAACCTGCCAAAAGGAAATTTAAAACAAACGGTCGTAGCTAGGTCAAAAACAGCAAAATCCGAATCTACCCTAAACCGGAAATTTTTCCCTTTTCAGTTTTCTATCAATTCTCACATGTTTCCTCACCAATCAACCACATATACCCTCAATTAGCATAATCTAATCAAAATCCGGAGACTTCACACAACAAAACCAGAAATGCCCGAACTGGGCTTCCTGATTTTCGCCCAAACAGGGCTCTTCACGGCTAGGCGATTACTGCCAGCCTAATGTCCGGCAATCTCAGGCCAAGACCGCTCAAAAACGGCCGGTGATCGGAGCTTAATCAAGTTCGTCACCCTCGGCCATGAACAGAACCAAAATAGGGTAAAAACTGAGTCTTACCGGTCGGTTTGTGCGAGGAGACGGGCCAGAATCTTCTCGCCGCCGTCGTCTGGCCGGAGAGCGTCGGAAGTCGCCGCTGAACGGCTCGCCTATGCCGCCCCGCGTCTCCCCCCCCCCCCCCCCCCCTCTCCCCTGTTCTGCTCTCGGCACTCGGGCACTCGAACAACAGAATGGCTTAGAGCCATTCTATTGTTTTTATTTATAATAATAATAATAATTTCTATTAAAACTGTTTTAATAAATCATCATTTACCGTTTTGCCCTCCCGTGTTTTCGACCATTTCGAATTTCGTTAAATCTCGTTCTTAAATTATAACCCCGTACCCGGCTTAAGTTCACTGGGAATACCCAAACTTAAATTAAGAAACCATTTAGTTCCACCAAATTTATTCACTTTTCTTCTAAATTAATTAAAACAACTATAAATTAATTAAAACAACTATTTTATTAAACAATCACCTTATCCTTTTATTTTCTCTCCAATTTTTCCTTTCAAATTTAGATAAATCTAAGATCCATAACTTAATTAAATCTAAAACGGTACACATTGAGGAAAAATTCTTGAGTGTTACACAAAGATTTGCAACAAATTAATCTAATAAAAATAACTTCAGCAAACAAGTTCACAATGGTTTATCAATTTCAGCAATCCATAAACAACAAATGGTATGCAATAATTAAATCTAATTATAATAGATTTTAGATTTAAAAACTTCATAATGGTTTATCAATTTCAGTAAAAATAACTTCAACAAACAAGTTCACAATGGTTTATCAATTTCAGCAATCCAGAAACAACAAATGGTATGCAATAATTAAATCTAGTTATAATAGATTTTAGAATTTAAAAACTTGCAAGAGATCCACTGAACAAAACAAACAAGAGAACCGTTTTTGGATTTATCAAAATGGAATTAGTATGCTGCAGAAATCAGGAACTTAAAAACAGATTCAAACAATCCTAAAACTAAAACAAAACTATCACTAAACCAGAAAAGATGTTGTTAGATTTAGGCAACCAAAGCTCAGCAAATTATTTTGGTGATTGACTCTCAAAACGGAACAGAACAAGCTGCAAAACACAACACAAAACGGCAACAATCTGGTGCAGAAACTATAGCAAACTGAGCAAGAAAATACAGAAAGATGCAGCAAATTTCTTCCAAATCAGAATAGAATTTCAAAGCAAAACCTCAGCTAACGTGGGACACTCTAAATAGAAACATGCTGGACAATTTGGACACTAAAATGAAGCAAAGAAAACAAGAAATTAAAACACAACATGTTGGACACTATCGGCTTAAAACAAGACACAATTCAAAACAAATCATTCTGAAACAACAGGAATCATGCTTTGAATTACCTAGAAACACACAATAACATGTCATAGATTTTCAATGATAGATTGTCATGCTTTAAGACAAAAACTAAAATATAAGCGAAACAACCTAATTATTCTACTGAAACAACAAGACAATTAAAACAGGTGCATGTTCATGGTCAGACAAGATAGAAATATCAAAGAAAACACGTCCTAGATAGCTAACTGAAATATCACAATATCATGTATGAAATTATCCTTAATATTCAAACAGAATACTATGAGATTATAACATGCAAGTTCATATCAGAAAGCTAAAACACAAACAGAAAAACTCAAAACAAGAGATAGAAAAATGACGGCAGGAGCACTTCGGCTACCAGCGAACGACCAATCTGTAGACTAAACATATTTCTTGATGAATATGCATGATAATTTCCTTCTGTTACATAAAAACTCAGATCAATAATTTCATGCAAGCTTTTGGGTACTATGGTTTAGTAAAACAGAAACATTAACACGACGTCAGACATAATATTTTGATGTTATTATGCTTGAACCTTGGCTGTATCAATAGATATCCCATCTCCAGAGATCACATGACCAAGAAAGTGAACTCTGTCCAACCAAAACTCACACTTAGAAAATTTGGCATAAAGTTGGTGCTGCCTCAGCAATCCTAACACCAAGTTTAGGTGTCCTGCATGCTCCTCCTTAGTTTTAGAATAGATTAGAATGTCATCTATGAATACAATGACAAACTTGTCCAAATACTCGTGAAACACCCTATTCATAAGATCCATGAAGGCTGCTGGCGCATTTGTCAAACCAAAAGACATAACCAAAAACTCATAATGTCCATACCTTGTGCGAAAGGCAGTCTTTGGGATATCTTCAGATTTAACCTTCAACTGGTAATAACCGGACCTAAGGTCAATTTTAGAGAAAACTCTTGCACTCTTAAGCTGATCAAATAAATCATCAATCCTCGGCAGTGGATACTTGTTCTTGACAGTTAGCTTATTCAATTCTCTATAGTCTATGCACATACGCATTGATCCATCTTTCTTTTTGACAAAAAGGACAGGTGCACCCCATGGTGAAAAGCTAGGGCGTATGAACACCTTCTCCAACAAATCCTCTAATTGTTTCTTCAGTTCTTTAAGTTCTGTTGGTGCTAGTCTATATGGATTTTTAGACACAGGCTCGGCGCCAGGGTAAACATCTACCACAAACTCAATTTCCCTATCTGGTGGCAAGCCAGGAAGGTCATCTAGAAATACTTCTGGAAAGTCTTGGACAACTAAGACATTTTTGGGGCTTGATTTTTCTACTGGTTGTGTATCTAAAACATTGGCCAAAAAGCACAAATACTCCTTGCATGAGGAGGGTCTACAATTGACAGCAGTCATTACAGTCATTTCCTTACTCTTCTTCAGAGCCTGGAAGGTATGGTTTAAACCACTAGGGGGTGAAAACTAACAATTCCAGTCCTACAATCTATTGTGGCGTAATGCTTAAACAACCAATCCATTCCTAGGATCACATCAAATCTCGTTATGTCCATAACAATGAGATCAGCAGGCAAATTCATGTTCCCTACTAACACCACACTATCAGGCATCATTTGATTGGAGTGCATGTGATCACCAGAAGGTAATGCTATGTTAAACACATGCTCAGAAGGAGTAAACCGTACATCTAACTTATTAGCAAATGCAGAGGCTATAAAAGAATGTGTTGCACCCGAATCTATCAAAGTAAAAGCAGGTATAGAGTTAATCAATATAGTACCTGACACTACAGCAGGCTGGTCCTCATCACCTGACTCCATCATGGAGAATATTCTTGGCTTAATCTTGGCAGGGCCGCCCTTCAAAGCTGGGCAGTCTCTGTTGACATGGCCAACCTTGTTGCAATGGAAACACCGAATGACCCGGGGTTTTGGGCAATCCTTGTACAAGTGTCCAACCTCTTCACAGTTGAAGCACTTACCCGATCCAAATCTACACTCCCCCAAGTGATTCTTTGAACATTTCGGGCACTGAGGGAACTTCTGGGTATTCAGTACCTTCTTTCCAGGTCCTTGGTTATTTTGGCCTTCACTTGGCCTCTTCACTCCCCTCTGATGGTGTGGCTAGATAAACTTTTGTGAAACCTCCTTTGGTCCGGCACACTTCCTTTCAGCTTCTTCCACTTCCAGAGCAATGGACACAACTTCACTAAATGTCAAGCCTTTAATGCCACAGAATTTGACTCCTCGGTAAATCTCCGGCCTCAGTCCATGCACAAATTTGAACACCTTATCCTCGTCCTTATGAGCAAAATGTCCAGCAAACCGGGACAAGGACTCAAATTGCCTACTGTACTCTGCCACCGACCCTGTCTGCTTCAAATTCAGAAACTCCAATTTCTTCGCGGATTGGACCGTTCTGTTAAAATACTTCCCATAGAATATGTCCTTGAATTGTGACCAAGGCATTGCCAAAACATCTGTGGTGGTTTCTATCGTTTCCCACCAGAGTTGAGCTTCACCAGCCAAATGGAACGTGGCCAACGTGACTTTGTCCTCCTCTCCTACATTGGCACACCTAAACATACTCTCGATTTTTCTAAGCCATTCTTCAGCAATAACCAGATCAGATGACTGTCCATCAAACGTGGGTGGTCTCAGTCTCCGGAATCTATCTCCAGAATGTTCACTGCTAGAACCCGAGTTGGAACTTCCTTGTGTCTCCAGTTCAACAACACTCCTAATTGGTTAGACTGTTGACGCACTATATCAGTCTGCTAACGCATCAATTCTGTCAGCTGCCTAATTACACTAGAGTCCTCCTCCCGCCTCGGACTTGGTATTTCTCTTGGTAATCTTGGTCTTCCTGGTCGTCTAGACATTTGCTATATTCCTGTACAAGGTTAATTACACTCTTAAATATCTAGTAGCTAAGGTTAAGGTAAACACTTACAGTTGTTGGAGCACCTCCATGCAACGATTGGCACCGATGAGTAATCTTTTGAATTGTTTAACTGAATGTCTCTGATACCACACTGTAACGCCCCGAGTTATCTAAACCCGGCTCGTTACTCAAAAGCCCATACATGACTAAGAAATTTCATCCGTATTTTAAAAAAATTCTCTCAACAATCGACTCTTGACATAAGTTAGAATCTAAAAATAAATAAACATTTAAAACTTGCAGCGGAAATCATTTGGACAATAATAGAGATAAGCAAAGCTGTGAAAAACATCGCTAGGATAATCGTTCGGAATGTTAAGAGTTAATCGGCCAAAAAGAAATGGAGGTTTAAATCGTGAAATACTTAAGAAGTCACAAAAGTCAAATTCATCTGACGATGAATATAGTCAACGGAAAAGTATGAAACAGAAAATAGAAGACTTCTTCCAGTGACTAAACGACAAAGTCCTCCCATATCTACAGATGACGTCAGCACGCATCTGCCGATGAGTAACCTTATTGAAACATCGTCCGATGACTTTACTGAAGACATCTTCCGATAGACGACATAACTATAACTCGACATCTACCGATAGGGAACAGAGCGACATACCCACAACTCCTTGCTATACAACACGTCTCTAACTACAGAAAAGAATCTACTTACATTACTGAAATCATTCAAATACCATTCTAACCTATGCATTACCCAAAACAATTCAGCAAGTGCTAACATCAAATCTCAGCAGAATACTATTATCAGAAAAGACAACTCAAAACATTTTCAAAACATTGAAACAACTACTGTCATGAGAACTCAACCTATTCAAATCGAGACATTATCAACTACACCTTCACTCCGACAGACATCAGTTAAACTGCCTCATCAAGTACCAGATCCGTGGCATGAGTATGCTCCCCCAACCAATCTATCCCTCAATGAACTCAGAGTATTCACCTGCTGTCACTTCTTCACCTACATCACAAAACTCATCTATTAGCCTAATGCTAAGCAAGTAAAGCAGTAATGAAATGATATGCTGAAACATAAATTCCTAAACATGCAAATTTCTACTTTCTCATCTCAGTTGCATTCACATACGTTCATAAGCTGATCTGATCCCTCTGTTCCCTTGCAAAGTGGATCAATATTCCCAATGTTATACATCCTCTACTCGATTAAGGGGCGGATGAATTCCCTTAATAGCTGATCTGATCCCTCTGTTCCCTTGGGAGTGGGATCAATTCTCCCAATGTTATAAATCCCTTCATAAGTTAAGGGGTGGATTAGTTCCCTTAATAGTTTGTCTGTCACATTCAGTTCATACCTTATCATTCTTACATGGAAATTCATTTTCGTAATCTTTCAAAAACATGATGCATGACATACAAAATCATTCCCCAAATACATAACCCTACTGTTTTGTGATGTAGGCCCGAAGGCACATGCATACTTTACTTACCTGGTCTTCTGGATGGTTTGGTTGAAATCTCCTCCGGGAATTAGCTCGAACCTAAATCCATAAACTGATTATTAATTAAACCTTCACTAAACTTCATCATATTCAACCAAAGACCTAAGGAAACTAATTGAGAACTTTGGTCATAATGCATTCCCGATACTGCACTAAACTAAAACTGACACTCATCTATAGCATCCTCGAAACCCTCGCATTGGACTCCCTCGACTATCTAACTACTAAAATATAAGAAATGGGGAAAACTTACTTAGATAGAAGAAGAGTCTGCTGGAAGATTCGTCGAGAGCTCCGCTGAGCTTGAGCTGGACACCGAAAAGGAATAAATGATGAAACAATGGCGGCTAAAGTGCATAAATCTCTAAACCCCTTCCCTTAAATAGGTCATCTACTTTTAAATTGTCATATTTACATAAATACCCTCGCTTAGTCACTCATTAACCTAACCAATAACTCTCCCAATTCTTCCATGAAATTGCACATCATTAATTGATAAGTTAAATCCGGTTTAATTGAAACCGGGTGCTACATGTTACATAAAAACTCAGAACAATAATTTCATGCAAGCTTTTGGGTACTATGGTTTTGTAAAACAGAAACATTAACACGACGTCAGACATAATATTTTGATTTATAATTGACTCGACGGGAAGAAACAACAAAACAGTGAGTAAAACACAAACAGAAAAATCAAGAAAAACTAACCTTTTAATTAAACAATGTGATATGTTGTCAAATAAACAGATTTGAAGCTCAAACAATGGGTTATTCCGGTTAGTTAATACAAATGAACGATCAAAGAAAAGAAAACAGACATAAACAAAAACAGAGACAACGACAGAAAACACGAAATAACAAACCAGAGAGCAACTCTGGCTACCAATGAACTAACAACGCTTTGATACCAGATGATACGCTTTGGTCCTGAAGATCTCTCGCTAAGCATGAACCAATGCAAGCGGAAGCCAGAAAAGATCAACAAACTCATTGTTCTTGGGTTTAACCGAAAACAACCCAAAAAACAGAGAATAAAACGAAAGTTGAACGAATAATGGAATGGAGGTGGGCGAACGAGATACCTGGAGAAACTTACCCAGAAGATGCCGATGGAATGAAAAGGATGAAGATAAACCACGACAGATCCGATCGGATATTACGCACCGATTGGAATGAAAATGATACACCTCCAGATACGAAGCACTGGAGGAATCCAGTTCAGATATTATGCACTGAACTTGGCTCTGACGACGGTAAACCCAATCAGATATGACGCACCGAAGGGAAAATACCGATAGTTCAGATATTACGCACCGAACAGAGAAGGTTCCGATAAACATTTTTGAAAAATGAAGATAAAACTTCACTATAATTTCATTGATCCAAAAATCATTACAAATGCTTCAGAAAGTGTATATAAAGATCCAGAACATCAGATCTGAAAACTAGAAAGGAAATGAAATTGTAACCGTTCGAGCTTGCTGGAAATAGCCATTGTGCTTTAGCTCGGCCACGTGTGCGCGCAATCAGTGCATTTGCTACGCGTTGCTTGCTATTCGGTTCTTTGTTGCCCAGTTCTTTGCTGTTGTCTGGTTCCCTTGTGCTGACTGGTTCTCTGCTGCCCGTCAGCCAAAGTTTGATCACTTTGAGTCTTTTTATTAAGTGTGGTAGACGTGGCTTCACAATAATGCTTTAAGGAGAGTATGAAAATTAAGAACTTCTTGACTATGCCATTCATTTGAGCACACAATAACCGTCCAAGGTGTTTGGTTGAACCTCCTTTGTGTGCACCAATTCTTCAAGCCATGCACGCCATTCCTTGGCCATGAGCGTCCTTCCTTCAAGCCATTAGTCGATGCTCCCAATCCATATTTTAAGATGACCATTACCTGCAAAAATGACAAACCGATTAGATTAAAAATTGGTTAATTTACGTACCTTGGTTTGTGATCGTCGTCTAATAGAAGCCCGTTGTGTATCACTTTACAAATTAGGGTTCCCAAAAAGCAGTCACAAGGAGAGAACAAAAGAAGTGTGTTCGGAAAAGCTTGTCCAATTTTGGCAAAGTCACTCCTCTCTCCAAATGTCACTTTTAAGTGGTCTCCTCTTTCACAAAACACAACTAAAAAGAGTCTCCTAATTGCTAAGAGTGTTCGGCCAAACAACAAGGAGGCAAAAGCAACTAAAGAAACAAACTAGATGATCAATTAAACAAGTTGTTTCAAGAAAGACAAATTGTTTCTTTTATTTTAGGGGTGGCCGAGGGTTGCTCCCATGTTAGCAAGTGGAAAGGCTTCTCCAAGTCTAATGCACTTGGCTCCATCCATAAGTCTTCAAATGATGTTTCACCTACAAAAAGAGCACACTCATTAGTTAAAGGCTCGGCCAAGGATTTAGCTCGTGATCCAGTAATGCTCCTCTTGGCACATCATTCTCCTCGAGTGATTGAGGATTTGACCTCAAATTCGAATGTGCTTCTTCTCCTAGCTCGCTCTCTTCCCCAATGTACGGGGATAAGTCTTATCCATGATAGTGGCGGATACTTCGTATTCTCCTGGTAATTCAAGCTTGTATGCATTGTTATTGATCATTTTTACTACCTTGAACTGTGCATTGGCTCTAGGAAGGAGTTTGAGTTTTCTTTGGTTAGAGAACCTCTCCTTCCTCAAATGTAGTCATACTAGATCGTATACCTTGAATATAACTTCTTTCCTACCGCGGTTGGCTTGCTTGGCGTATGTCTCATTCTTCTTTTGAATGTTCTTTCTAACCTTTTAATGCAAAGTCTTCATTTGTTTGGCTTTACTTGCTCCACTAGGATTGACCATGTCTTTCGTGGATAAGGGAATAAGGTCTAGCGGTGTGAGGGAGTTAAAAGTTATAAACCACCTCAAAAGGTATCATTTGAGTGGTGTTATGCACACTCCGGTTATAAGAACATTCAATATAGGGGAGTTGTAAGTCCCAATTGAAGAGCACCTTAGCGTTCTATTCATCACTTCAGTTTGGGGGTGAAATGAAGTATTAAATAGCAACTTGGTGCCCAATTTGCCCCAAAAAGTCATCCAAAACAAACTCAAAAATTTGGTGTCCTTATCCTAGACAATAGACTTTGGTATTTTGTGCATGCGAACTACTTCCTTAAAGAAAAGTTTGGCTATATGACTAGAGTCATCTGTCTTCGAGCAAGCTATAAAGTGAGCCATTTTTGAAAACCGGTCTACTACCACAATGATTGATTCCTTTGATCGGGACATGCGAGGGAGTCCCAAAATAAAGTCCATGCTCACCTTTACCGAAGGATGACTCGGAACCGGCAAAGGTAAGTAGAGTCCTTGAGGAAGAACTCGGTTTTGGCCTTCTTGCACACTATGCATTTTTTCAACACCTTATGCACATCTCTAAGTAAATGTAGCCAATAGTAATATTCCTTGATGTCTTCCAAAGTCTTCTTTTCTCTGAAATGATTAGCTAATCCGCCCGCATGAGCCTCCTTGATTAGAGACTCTCAAATTTCTCCACTTGGAATGCATAATTTTGCCCCTTTGAAGAGGTATCCATTCATTATGTAGTAGCCACACTCAGCCTTGTTCTTACCCAAATCATACCAATGACCAAAATCTTGGTCTCCTTCGTAAACTCCCTTGATCCATTCAAAACCCAAGAATCTAGTGCTCAATTCGATTAGAAGGACATACCTTCTAGAAAGTGCATCGACCACCATATTTGTTTCCCCCTTTTTGTATTTGATGATGTAGGGATAATGTTCGAGGAATTCCACCAATTTAGCGTGTCTTCTATTTAGCTTTCATTGGCTCTTGATATGTTTAAGAGCTTGGTGGTCGGTATGAATAATGAATTCCTTCAAGAGTAGATAATGTTACCAAACTTCAAGGGCCCGAATGATGGCTATAAACTCCTTATCATACGTTGAGTAGTTTAAAGTGGCCCCTTTGAGCTTCTCACTAAAATAGGCAAGTGGTTTGTCCTCTTGCATAAGCAATACTTTAATCTCTATTCCAGAAGCATCACATTCGACTTCAAAAACCTTGTTAAAATCAGGTAGTATAAGAATAGGGACATGACAAAGTTTCTCTTTAATCAACTCAAAGCTTTGTTGACAAGCTTAAGTCCAACGAAATTCCTTTCCCTTCTTGGTGCAATCGGTCAAAGGGGCTACAATTGAACTAAAATCTTTGATGAACCTTCTATAAAATAAAGCTAATCAATGAAAGCTTCACCTCTTAAACTCCCTTTGGAGTCGGACAATCCTTTATGGCTTCAATTTTAGCTTCATCTGTTTCTATGCCCTCCTTGGTAATTATGAAATCAAGAAAATGAACCTTCTCTTGCACAAAAGAACACTTCTTGAGATTTCCATATAATTTAGCATCTCGAAGAGTATCACATAGGAGCCTAAGATGACCCAATTGTGAATCGAAATCCAAACTATAAACCAAAATGTCATCAAAATAAACCACGATGAACTTGTTCAAGAAATCTTTAAGAACATAATGCATGAGTCTCATAAAAGTGCTAGGTGCATTAGAAAAGCCAAAAGGCATCAATAACTATTTATAGAGTCTATACTTGGTATTGAAGGTAGTCTTCCCTTCATCCCCTTCCTTCATCCTAATTTGATGGTAACCACTGTTCAAATCTACTTTGGAAAATATTGAAGCGCCGCTAAGTTCATCCAACATGTCCTTAAGAAATCAAGAAATATATTAGCAATATTACAACAATTTTTTTTAAGATTAATAATTTGTGATTTTTATTAATAAAGAAACAGACAACTTAGCAATTTTGCAACATTAAATAAGTTGAATTCTATCTATTATTGATGTTGGTTTTTAATTTTCTTTCTTTAAATTGAATAGCTTTACAAAATTTTTTATATTCTTGTCGTATCGGGTTAGACCTAATAATAAAAGAAATAGTAGATTTAATTAACCATATATGAGGCAAAATAAAAGTCGTACAATCTTTAATAGCCACATTTAAAATATGACACACACATTTCATAAGAAAAAGAAAATCATGAGCAATATTTAGTTGCAAATACTTTTTAAAATGGAAAATAGCAGCATATTGACACTAACATTATTCAGAGTTATATTAAAAATTTAATTTTTAATAGAATATTTTTGTATATTGTCACGATATATGGGGATATCATTGTAAAGATATTCACAGTTACAAAATTTTAAAATTCTTTCAATTGAATGTCAATATTCATCAATAAAATGTGAATTTACCACTATACAACATATTACGTTTGCACCAGTGCCAATACCACGTGCATTTTAGTTGTGTATGGACTCTTTAACTTGCTCATTTAAATGATATTTTCAAAAAAATCTACTACCTGTGTCATTTGAACTATAAAAAACATATGCATAATTTTAATATAATATTTATTTGAGTTATAGTTTCTATTTTTTCACAAATTTTAATTTCTTTTTATTCAAATATTTCTATACATCAATTTTTTTTTCTTTATTTTTTTAATTGAACATGTAAATGTTTGTACAGACAATTGTCTTATTAAAACTATAAGAACTAACTTTTGGAAGGAAACTAAATCTAATTTTGAAGCGACCCTTAAACTATTCCTAATTTTTACCGTATTATTTTTTTTTATTTTTATATATACTTAAACTTTAAACTATTCGTTATAGTCGTTTAGAAAATCATTTAAAACAAACCTTAAAACAATTTATAAAACAATTTAAAACCATTAAAAACAATCAATTAAAGCAATCGGCCAACAGCAGGGGAAATTCCCCTTGAAAATGCATGGGCGATCGATCGCCCATTTTGGGCGATCGATCGCCACCTATAAAATGGAGGGGCGATCACGATCGCCCCTCGCCGTGGTGAACGATCGCCTCGCGATCGTTCACTAGGCGATCGATCGCCACACGCTCTGGAAATTTTCCAGAGCGTGGCGATCCTTTACGGTTACCGATTGCCTCCCTTGGCGATTGGTCGCCAACTTCTCTGCCTCCTCACTTCTTCTTTCTCTTCTTTTCTTCTCTCTTTTTTTTTTTTCTCTTCTTTCATTCATTTCCTTAAATCATCTCCAATACATTTCATAACAACTTCAACGTAACAACTCTTTCTCCCCCTATGTACAATTCACACTTCACTAATGTAACAACCCCAGTTGGAGTCGCCACGTAATTCATAACTTAACCTCTTAATCAATCGGTTCTTACTTCATGCACCTTGATCATTATTAGTATTATATTTTTTTTTCTTCGCAAACATCTCCTACACTAGATCTACCGATAGAGTCATAGACTCACATCGACCGATGGTCACGTGCCCGCCACGAGACACTCTTTCCTACACATCTCTTCAACTGCATCTGCCGATAGAGTCATAGACTCACATCGACCGATGGTCACGTGCCCGCCACACGACACATCTTTCCTAAACATCTCTTAAACTGCATCTGCCGATAGAGTCATAGACTCACATCGACCGATGGTCACACATCTACCGATCGCCAATCGACAACACAACACTTACATCATCCAGTAATTGAATTACCTTACATCTACCGATCGCTAGACGACAAAATAGCTCTTATATCATCCGGTATTTGAAATACCTTACACCTACCGATCGCTAGACGACAAAAAAAGCTCTTATATCATCCGGTATTTGAAATACCTTACACCTACCGATAGACATGTGCAATTCACGTGTTTATTTAATACATCTTCCGATAGAAATCATCCATCGGTAGATGTAAACTCTTAACATCTTCCGGTAGAGAACATCTATCGGTGGATGCAAACTCTTAACAGGCTTCATACCACATTGACTCAACACTCATAGGTATGAAAATCAGAGACTCATCCAAAAATTCTTATACGGAAGACTTAGTTAAAGTAACTCTTTCCACATCTTTAAATCATCCCCAGACTCAGTAGTTAAACCAGAAAATTTCGAAGTTCAATGTTAAAAATATAATCTCGTTCTACTTAAATATCAGTTCATCATAAATCTTACTGACACATTATGAGCTTAATCATGGTTATATTCGCCTGCCAGCCACAGTCTTCCTCCCTGAGCACCATCCTGCAACCAGCCTTTAGACATCATCACTGAATTTGGGATCCTCACCTGTTAAATCTTCACCTACATCATAAGGTTTAAACTATAAGCCTAATGCTTAGTAAGGAATACAATACTAACAAGTATGCATGAATGCTCATTTTAAGAAAACAAATGCCCATGAATCTTTTCTTATTCATATTCATACTCAAGGTCTTCATTCTTGTTCATCGTTCGTATTCATCATTCATAATCATCATTCATGCTCATCATTCATATTCATCATTCATATTCATCATTTGGGTTGTGTGAATTAAGAGAGGATTTGTGCCGGTAAAGGGGGTTGGCAGTGAGAGTGTACATAGTCCATTGCGGGTCGTTATCATGGTCCTTCCTTTTGGATAGTGACATACGTCAAACCACCTCCAACCCTCGCTTAATTCACGTTGCATAAATTTTATGTTCTTATCTTGTTCATGAGGAAAACATGCTCTTAAAACATTATCATATGCATAAAACGTTTGTGATGCATGAACATGAGGATTCCTAACTCATCAAGCCACAGAATAGTGCATTCATCCGACGGGGAATCATACCATTAAGTCAAACATCAACATAAGTAACAGACAGTAGTTTAAATAACTTCAAATCATCATATCGGGTTCTACCTAACATCCTTGTGATGTAGGGCCCTAATGGCCGGGAATCTTACACATTCACTTACCTGGTTTCCTTAGCAACTTGAACTCCTTTTCTTCAAACTTTATCACCTAAAACATTTCACATCACAGTAGTTAAAACAAAACCCTAAAAGTTCCAATCACAAGTCATCCTAGAATCTAATAACTAAAGTCATTCCCGAATCCCCTAGTCTAGTTCTCTGTGTGCAGTCAGAAATCCAAAACCAAAACAGCTAGGTCCAACTAACGATTAATCAGGGTTGGTTATATTAAATGTCCAGAATCGATTCGGAAATGACATTACAAAAATCCAGGTTATAAATGTTGCTATAGCTACTCGGCCATTGGAGAAACCAAATTCCAACACCAAGCTGAAAAACAGAGTTTATGTAACACCCGGAAATTTCGTTTTAAGGATTCCGAGCTTTAAGTTTCGAATATTAAGTATTTAAGCATTATAGAGCAATAATTCGTAGAAATATTTAATTAAGTCCAAATGGCCAACGGGAAGTTTTGTTAGGACCCTAGGAATAAAATAGAATATTTGGAGAAATAAGGGAATTTTGGAGAAATTAAATTGATAGGCGAAATAACGATTTAAGTTAAGAAATTGACTAAGGGTATTTAGGTAATTTTGAGGTTAAATTCTATTAAAACCTAAGTTCTCTCTCTCTCCTTCTCACTTCTCCTCCACGCACGAAAATCCCCTCCCTCTCCTCTCTCGCGACATTTCTTCTCCTCCATCGCCATTCCTTCTGTAGCACCTGGTTCTATCGAACCAGCCTTTTATTATTAAAGTAATACACTTGACTAGGTAATGAATTAAATAAGGTTATTGAACAACTTGTTAAGGGTATTAGAGTAATTTACAATGTTCAAAAGTTGGGTAACGTATTTAAGGATAAGGGTTGGGTTTATTGCACTGTAGCCGCCACCCCCCCCCCCCTCTCATACTCTTCTCTTCGGAAACTTTCAGCTCAAGCAGCCGAGCTCTCTAGGCGATTCTCCTCGCTCGGTTCTCCTTCGACTTAGGTAAGTTTCTTTTCCTTATTTCTCTTGTGGTATAGTGGTGAAATGCCTGGAGGATTGCAATGTGAGGATTTTGAGGATGCTGAGATTGAGTGTAGATTCGGGTTTTAGCGATAAGAAGGAATGCTCGGGTAGTAGAGTTTCTAACTAGATTTCTCGAACCACTGTTTGATATTTTGAAAGGTTTAGTGAAGCCTTGATTTATATTCTGTATGAACTTAGGTGAACAGACCTCCGAAGTAGCTAGCAACCAGACAGATTTCCAGGAGCCAGGTAAGTAAAGTATTGCTTGTGCCTTCGGGCCTACATCACAAAACAGTAGGTTTATGTATGCTTGAATGTTTCTATTGTCCATGCATCATGTTTTGTTAAAAGTTACGAAAATGAATTTCATGTAAGGAATGGTAAGGTATGAACTGTATGCGACAGACAAGCTATTAAGAGAACTAATCCACCCCTTAACTTATGAAGGGATTTAGACATTGGGAGAAGTGATCCCACTCCCAAGGGAACCATGGGATCAGATCAAGTGTTAAGGGAATTCATCTGCCCCTTAATTAAGTAGGAGGATGTAGACATTGGGAGAATTGATCCCACTCCCAAGGGAACCATGGGATCAGATCATGTTATGAACGAATGCGTATGCCACTGAGATGAGAAAAAATAGAAACTGCATATTTAGGAGTTTAAGTTCAGCATTTTACTTCATTCATATACTGCTTTACTTACTTAGCATTAGGCTAATAGATGAGTTTTGTGATGTAGGTGAAGAAGTGTTAGCAGGTGTGTCTCCTGATCGTGTTGAGGAATAGTGGACGTTGGAGGAGCGCATTCAGGCTTCGGCATGGTAACTGATGGGGCGGTTTAGCATGTTGTCTACAGATGTGGAGGTTTAGTGGATAATGATTTAATCGAGTATATGAAGTTTTTAGTAAATGAGATTACAACTATTTGACTTTGTTTTCGAGAATTTCTGATTTTCATGTTTTTACTGATTTTGATCAATACAATGACTTGGAGTGTTATGAATGGATTTTTGGTAAAATGTTTTAAGTCTGTTAGATAGTCGAAGCTTTCTCGGGTTATAGACAGGTTGTTCAGTCCATTGGTAGGAATTGAATAATTTTTGTATCAGTGGATATGTGTAGAGGTTTATTGCGTTCTGGGGAAGGAAATCGTGTTGATGTCTATCGGAAGAAGGAAGTCTATCGGTAGATGTGGTGTGCAGTCTGTCGGAAGATGAAAGTCTATCGGCAGATGCCTTAAGGAGTCACGTGAGAAGCACGTGTCGGCAAATGTAGTCTGTTCGATCGGAAGGTGTAGAGTATTAAGTTGTCGAGTAGTGATCGGCAGGTGTAGTATGAGAGAGTTAAGGGGTTTTGTCGTTTAGCGAATCGGAATATGTAGAGTAATCTGTTTGTCGTAGTGAATCGGAAGATGTAGTGTATGTTTTAATTCTATCGGAAGGAGTCATATTGTTGTTATCGGAAGGTGTCGTGTGTTTATCTATTGAGAGATGAAATTGCGCTGACTTCATCGGCAGATGAAGTTATGTTGACTTCATCGGCAGATGAAGTGGTGTATGAAGTTCTCACGACTTCATCGGCAGATGAAGTTGTGGGTGAAGTCGTGCAGACGTCATCGGCAGAAGCCTTTGGTTTTCTACTTCTGCTTCTTCTGTTGACTTTGTCGTCGGCAGATGAATTCGACTTTTGTAATTCCTTGAGTAGTCCATCACTTAAAACCTTAATTCTTTTGACCGGACACTTGAAATATTTCCATTAATCTTTCCAACAATATTTTCACTGCTAGTTTAACCCCATTGTAGTTTTAAATAATTTTTCCGCTGCAAAGTTTTCAAATGTTTTGAACGTTTAGTAAACGTCAAATTTTGTATGTCGAATGAAGTTTTAAATTTATTTGAAATTTCTTAGTCATGGTCAAGTAATGAGTAGCGAACCGGGTTCAGATAACTCGGGGCGTTACCGTATGGTATCAGAGACATTCAGTTAAACCATTCAAAAGATTACTCATCAGTGCCAACCGTCGCATGAAAGTACTCCAACAACTGTAAGTGTTTATGTTAGCTTCAGTTATAAGATGTTTATGAGTATAGATAACTTTGTGCAGAGCCTTAGACAAATGGCTAGACGACCAGGGAGACCAAGAGTACCTAGGGAGATGCCAAACTTGAGGAATGAAGAAGATTCAAGTGTAATTAGACAGCTGACGGAGTTGATGCGTCAGCAGACAGATATTGTGCGACAGCAATCTGACCAGTTAGGTGTGTTATTGAGTCGGGAAACACAAGGAAGTGCCAATTCAGGTCACGTCAATGAGCATTCAGGGGATAGATTTCGTAGGCTGCAACCGCCCACATTTGATGGAAAGTCATCTAACCCGATTGTTGCTGAGGAATGGCTTCGAAAGATAGAGAGCATGTTCAGGTGTGCCAATGTTGGAGAAGGGGAGAAAGTCATTTTGGCAACGTTTCATCTAGCCGGTGATGCGCAGCTTTGGTGGGAATCGCTGGAGATCACCACCGATATTGCAACCATGTCTTGGTCACAATTCAAGGAAGTCTTTTACGAGAAATACTTTAGCACCACTGTCTAGAACGCTAAGAAGGCTGAGTTTTTGAGCTTGAAGCAGACTGGGTCTGTGGCAGAGTACAACAGACAATTTGAGTCTCTGTCAAGGTTTGCTGGATACCTCGTTCATAGGAATGAGGACAAAGTGTTTCAATACCTGCAAGGTCTAAAGCCAGAAATTTACAGAGGAGTAAAGTATTCAGGCATCAAAGGCTTGTCATTCAGTGAAGTAATGTCTACTGCATTGGAGGCAGAAGAAGCTGAAATGAAGTGTGCTGGACCAAAGGAAGCCCCGCGAAAGTTCTTTCAGCCCCACCAACAGAGGGGAATAAAGAGACCCGCTGAAGGTCAGAGTGATCAAGGTTCTGGAAAGAAGGTACCGGACACCAAGAAGTTTCCTCAGTGCATGAAATGTATGAAGAGCCACCCGGGCGAGTGTAAGTTTGGGACTGGTAAGTGTTATAACTGTGAGGGGTTTGGGCATTCGTTTAAGGATTGCCCGAAGCCCAGGGTCCTTCGATGTTTCAACTGTAATAAGACTGGCCACGTCATCAGAGACTGCCCAACGTTGAAGAGTGGCCCTGCTAAGATAAAACCAAGAATATTTTCCATGATGGAGTCGGGCGAAGAGGACCAGCCCGCTGTTGTGTCAGGTACTATATTGGTTAATTCTATGCCTGCTTTTACCTTGCTAGATTCAGGAGCAACCCATTCTTTTGTTGCGTCTACTTTTGCTGATAAGTTAGAAGTACAATCCACACCTTCTAGGCATGTAATCAATGTTGCTTTACCCTCTGGTGAACATTTACATTCCAACCAAGTGTTGCATGATTGCATGGTATTAGTAGGGGACAAAAATCTATCTGCTGATTTAATTGTTATGGATATAGTGGGATTTGATGTAATCTTAGGAATGGATTGGTTATTTAAACACCACGCCATAATTGATTGTAGGACTGGGATAGTTAGTTTCCAACCCCCTGGTAGTTTGAAGCATACCTTTCAAGCTCTGAAGAAGAACAAGGAAATGACCGTGATGTCTTCTATAAATTGTAGACCCTCCCCATGCAGTGGGTATTTGTGCTTTTTGGCCAGTGTTTTAGACACACAACATTTAGAAAGATCGAGTCCCCAAAATGTCTTGGTTGTTCAAGATTTTCCGGAAATATTCTTAGATGACCTTCCTGGCTTGCCGCCAGATAGGGAAATTGAATTTGTTGTAGATGTTTACCCCGGAGCCGAGCCTGTGTCTAAAAATCCATATAGGCTAGCACCAACAGAACTTAAGGAGTTAAAGAAACAGTTGGAGGACTTGTTGGAGAAGGGATTCATACGCCCTAGCTTCTCACCGTGGGGTGCACCTGTCCTCTTTGTCAAGAAGAAAGATGGATCGATGCGTATGTGCATAGACTATAGAGAATTAAACAAGCTAACCATCAAAAACAAGTATCCACTACCGAGAATTGATGACTTATTTGACCAGCTTAGGGGTGCGAGAGTTTTCTCTAAGATTGACTTAAGGTCCGGTTATTACCAATTGAAGGTTAAATCCGAAGACATCCCAAAGACTGCTTTTCGTACAAGGTATGGACACTATGAGTTTTTGGTCATGTCTTTTGGTTTGACAAATGCACCAGCAGCCTTCATGGATCTCATGAATAGGGTGTTTCGTGAGTATTTAGATAAGTTTGTTATTGTATTCATTGATGACATCCTAATCTACTCTAAAACTGAGGACGAGCATGCAAGGCATTTGGGTTTGGTGTTGGAGTTACTAAGACAGCACCAACTTTATGCTAAGTTTTCCAAGTGTGAATTTTGGTTGGACAGAGTTCACTTTCTTGGTCACGTGATCTCTGGTGATGGAATATCTGTCGATCCAGCTAAAGTTCAAGCAGTTAAGGAATGGCCCCAACCGAAGAATGCTACAGATATCAGGAGCTTTCTTGGACTAGCAGGGTACTACAGAAAGTTCATTGAGGGGTTTTCGAAGATTGCCACACCCCTCACTATGTTAACAAGGAGAAATGTAAAGTATATTTGGACTGATAAGTGTGAGTTCAGTTTCCAAACCTTAAAGCAGAAACTGACCAATGCACCTATACTAACCCTTCCTGTTGAAAATGGTAAGTTTAGTATTTATTGCGATGCTTCCAAAATTGGACTTGGCTGTGTTTTGATGCAAGACGGAAAAGTTATAGCTTATGCATCTAGGCAATTAAAAGTGCACGAGAAGAATTATCCTACTCATGACTTAGAATTAGCTGCAGTGGTTTTTGCATTAAAGATTTGGAGGCACTACCTGTATGGACAAACTTGCGAAATATTTTCGGATCATAAGAGTCTGAAGTACATTTTCACACAGAAGGAGCTAAACATGAGGCAACGTAGATGGTTGGAATTTGTAAAAGACTATGACTTTGAGATTAAGTATCATCCCGGCAAAGCGAATGTAGTGGCGGACGCTTTGAGCAGGGTGACTCCATCGGTTTCTACATTGATGCTAGACATACCGATAGCCTTAGAGACTGAATTCCTAAGGTTTAACCTTGAAGCGGTATCTAGCGTGTCAGCCATGCTTTCGGCCATATCTTTGAGGCCTACTATTTTGGGGAGAATAAAGGAAGTTCAAATGAATGACGCTGAATGCAATAAGTATAAGCTGTACATAGATTCTACTGTCAAGACAGATTTCAACTGCTCGGCTGATGGAATCCTTAAGTTTAGAAATAGATGGTTTGTTCCAGCTAATGTCGAGCTTCGAAAGGAAATTCTATCCGAGGCTCATTCTTCTAGACTCTCTATTCATCCTGGAAGTTATAAGATGTACAGGGATCTCAAGCAGCATTTTTGGTGGCCAAGTATGAAAAGATGTGTGGCGGAGTACGTGGGGTCATGTTTGGTCTGCCAGCAGGTCAAAGCTGAACATCAGAGGCCTGCAGGAACATTGCAACCCCTACCAGTTCCGGAATGGAAGTGGGAACAAGTGACAATGGATTTTGTTACAGGATTGCCTAGAACAGCAAAAGGACATGATGCAATTTGGGTAATAGTTGATCGTTTGACCAAATCCGCCCATTTTCTGCCTATTAAGATAACATATTCGATGGATCAACTAGCAGAGTTGTATGTGCAAGAGATCATTAGATTACATAGAGTTCCAAGCACTATAGTTTCAGACCGAGACTCTAGATTTACATCTAAGTTTTGGAAAAGTTTGCATAAGGCTATGGGAACGCAACTTAATTTTAGCACAGCCTTTCACCCTCAAACAGATGGACAATCCGAGAGAACTATTCAGACCTTAGAGGATATGCTCCGAGCGTGCATATTAGATTTTCAAGGATCTTGGAGTAAGTATTTACCATTGGTAGAGTTCTCTTACAACAACAGTTTTCAGGCGACAATAGGAATGGCACCGTATGAAGCATTATATGGACGAAAATGCAAATCACCTTTGTACTGGGATGAAGTTGGTGAAGCACAGTTACTTGGTCCTGATATTGTGCAGCAAACTGTTGAGAAGGTTGCTCTCATCCGTCAGAGGATCTTAACCGCCCAAAGTCGACAGAAAAGCTATGCTGACAGAAGACGCAGAGAGTTAGAGTTTGAAGTTGGTAGTGAGGTTTTTCTTAAGATATCACCATTCAAAGGAGTTGTGAGGTTCGGAAAGAGGGGCAAACTAAATCCTAGATTTATTGGACCGTTCCCAATTCTGAAGAAGATCGGAAAAACAGCTTATCAGTTACAGCTACCAGCCTCTATGGGAGGAATACATAACGTGTTTCATGTCTCTATGTTAAAGAAGTGTGTGCGGGATCCAGCTCAAGTTGTCGAACAGCAAAGCATTGAAATTCAACCTACACTTACCTATGAAGAAAAGCCAGTAAAGATTTTAGATTTTGCAGTAAAGGTATTACGCAACAAGGAGGTACCATTGGTAAAAGTCTTGTGGCACAATCAGAATACAGAGGAGACAACATGGGAGCGCCAGCAAGACATGTTAGACCAACATCCAGAGTTATTCAGGTACTGAATTTTGAGGACAAAATTCTTTTAAGGAGGGTAGATTGTAGCACCTGGTTCTATCGAACCAGCCTTTTATTATTAAAGTAATACACTTGACTAGGTAATGAATTAAATAAGGTTATTGAACAACTTGTTAAGGGTATTAGAGTAATTTACAATGTTCAAAAGTTGGGTAACGTATTTAAGGATAAGGGTTGGGTTTATTGCACTGTAGCCGCCACCCCCCCTCTCATACTCTTCTCTTCGGAAACTTTCAGCTCAAGCAGCCGAGCTCTCTAGGCGATTCTCCTCGCTCGGTTCTCCTTCGACTTAGGTAAGTTTCTTTTCCTTATTTCTCTTGTGGTATAGTGGTGAAATGCCTGGAGGATTGCAATGTGAGGATTTTGAGGATGCTGAGATTGAGTGTAGATTCGGGTTTTAGCGATAAGAAGGAATGCTCGGGTAGTAGAGTTTCTAACTAGATTTCTCGAACCACTGTTTGATATTTTGAAAGGTTTAGTGAAGCCTTGATTTATATTCTGTATGAACTTAGGTGAACAGACCTCCGAAGTAGCTAGCAACCAGACAGATTTCCAGGAGCCAGGTAAGTAAAGTATTGCTTGTGCCTTCGGGCCTACATCACAAAACAGTAGGTTTATGTATGCTTGAATGTTTCTATTGTCCATGCATCATGTTTTGTTAAAAGTTACGAAAATGAATTTCATGTAAGGAATGGTAAGGTATGAACTGTATGCGACAGACAAGCTATTAAGGGAACTAATCCACCCCTTAACTTATGAAGGGATTTAGACATTGGGAGAAATGATCCCACTCCCAAGGGAACCATGGGATCAGATCAAGTGTTAAGGGAATTCATTTGCCCCTTAATTAAGTAGGAGGATGTAGACATTGGGAGAATTGATCCCACTCCCAAGGGAACCATGGGATCAGATCATGTTATGAACGAATGCGTATGCCACTGAGATGAGAAAAAATAGAAACTGCATATTTAGGAGTTTAAGTTCAGCATTTTACTTCATTCATATACTGCTTTACTTACTTAGCATTAGGCTAATAGATGAGTTTTGTGATGTAGGTGAAGAAGTGTTAGCAGGTGTGTCTCCTGATCGTGTTGAGGAATAGTGGACGTTGGAGGAGCGCATTCAGGCTTCGGCATGGTAACTGATGGGGCGGTTTAGCATGTTGTCTACAGATGTGGAGGTTTAGTGGATAATGATTTAATCGAGTATATGAAGTTTTTAGTAAATGAGATTACAGCTATTTGACTTTGTTTTCGAGAATTTCTGATTTTCATATTTTTACTGATTTTGATCAATACAATGACTTGGAGTGTTATGAATGGATTTTTGGTAAAATGTTTTAAGTCTGTTAGATAGTCGAAGCTTTCTCGGGTTATAGACAGGTTGTTCAGTCCATTGGTAGGAATTGAATAATTTTTGTATCAGTGGATATGTGTAGAGGTTTATTGCGTTCTGGGGAAGGAAATCGTGTTGATGTCTATCGGAAGAAGGAAGTCTATCGGTAGATGTGGTGTGTCAGTCTGTCGGAAGATGAAAGTCTATCGGCAGATGCCTTAAGGAGTCACGTGAGAAGCACGTGTCGGCAAATGTAGTCTGTTCGATCGGAAGGTGTAGAGTATTAAGTCGTCGAGTAGTGATCGGCAGGTGTAGTCTGAGAGAGTTAAGGGGTTTTGTCGTTTAGCGAATCGGAATATGTAGAGTAATCTGTTTGTCGTAGTGAATCGGAAGATGTAGTGTATGTTTTAATTCTATCGGAAGGAGTCATATTGTTGTTATCGGAAGGTGTCGTGTGTTTATCTATTGAGAGATGAAATTGCGCTGACTTCATCGGCAGATGAAGTTATGTTGACTTCATCGGCAGATGAAGTGGTGTATGAAGTTCTCACGACTTCATCGGCAGATGAAGTTGTGGGTGAAGTCGTGCAGACGTCATCGGCAGAAGCCTTTGGTTTTCTACTTCTGCTTCTTCTGTTGACTTTGTCGTCGGCAGATGAATTCGACTTTTGTAATTCCTTGAGTAGTCCATCACTTAAAACCTTAATTCTTTTGACCGGACACTTGAAATATTTCCATTAATCTTTCCAACAATATTTTCACCGCTAGTTTAACCCCATTGTAGTTTTAAATAATTTTTCCGCTGCAAAGTTTTCAAATGTTTTGAACGTTTAGTAAACGTCAAATTTTGTATGTCGAATGAAGTTTTAAATTTATTTGAAATTTCTTAGTCATGGTCAAGTAATGAGTAGCGAACCGGGTTCAGATAACTCGGGGCGTTACACCTTCAATCGCCGACGACTCCTCTGTTTCCGGCGAGTTTCTCCTCTAGTTTCTTTCCCAAATCGACTCTTAGGGTAAGCTCTACGTTTTAGTCAAGAGATTAGTCATTTTTGGAGTTGTTTTGAGTTAGGGTTTGTGAAGAAAACTTAGGGTTTTTGTTAGAAATCTTTAGGGTTGTTTATTTATTACTCATTAATGATGTATTAGTAATTATTGAGGTTGTTGGAGTAGATTGATGATGTTGGTTGAGGTTTAATGTTAAGTTAGGTTGTTGAAAATGATTTGGAAAGTATTAATGGAGTTTTGAAGTTGGTGAGCACCACGTGCTCGATGAAATGCCTAGAAGAAATGAATTAGAATGTTTGGAAGAGTTTGTCCTAGCTTGAGAAGTCGATTGTTTAGATTCGATGTTTGAAAGTCGATATTAATGATGTGTTGTTAAATGCTCTAGGTAACCCAAGCTCAAAGGACGGTGCTCGGCATATTTAAGACGCCAGGTAAGTGAGCGTTAGGCTTTCCGGCCACTAAGGCCCTACGTCGTACAATGTTGATGATGTTTGATGTGATGAAAAATGTGGAAATAGGGGTTGGTAGAAAGAACGGGTAGTTTTAGGTATTGCTTTAGTGATTTAAGTAGTGCTCGTTTGATAGGTTTTTCTTACGTATGTTATACCTCATGCATCATGTTTTACTAAAGTGCATACGAACTATTTATGAGCATGTTTTATGAAAATGTTGAATTAAAGAACGATAATGAATGATGAATGATGAATGATGAATGATGAATGTACTACGGGGCAAGTCACGAATGTACTACGGGGCAAGTCATGAATGTACTATGGGGCAAGTCACGAATGTACTACGGGGCAAGTCATGAATGTACTACGGGGCAAGAAAACGGTTTAAAAGAAAAGAAACGAAAATGTTTTATAAATGTCATGCATATATGTAAAGTTATGTTTAGTACGCTCCTTACTAAGCATTAGACTTAATGGATTTATTGTATGATGTAGGTGACGAGAACGAAGGTGAGGAACCTCTTTACGATGACCAAGTATAGATGGTCGGTGGCGGAGCTCGTGGCGGCGGAGCGTGTTTTGGCAGGGCGGGTTGACTCACGGTTAGGTGTTTTGAGAGTTTTTGGGTATTGTTGGGATAATGATGAATTTGATGGATTTTTAGTACGTTTAGATATGTTTTAGGATGTTTGGTGATTGTATAGTGTTTTGAAACGTTTTTGATTGTTTTAAAACAGGTATGATTGTTAAACGTTTAAACGGAACCACGCGGTTCATTTATTTGAAATTCATTTGTATGTTAAAGTGATTGACGTTGGTTATGAGTTTTGGGTAAATTTAGTGTTGAAGTGTTAGTGTGAGAAGTACGTGATGAATTGTGTTGTGTTTGGAGATTTGGATAAATGTTATGTTTGAAGTATGTTTTAAGGATGTATGTAAGATAATGGTGTGAAGAGAAAATGAAAGAAGAGAAGGGGTTGATGAGTGTTAGGCTTTGTGTGTATTATGTGTTGTGTGTTTTTGGTATTTAAGAGAGGAGTACAGGGGCGAAGGATGAAGAAAAAGGAAAGAAGAAGAGGAAGAGGAAAAGCTGGACTCTCTGGAGTCCAGAGAGTCTGGCGATTGCTCGCCTCCCAGAGGCGAGCAATCGCCTCTTGCTTTGGCAATCGCTGGAGAAGCGATTGCCAAGAGGAAATCGCCATATGGCGATTGCTCCAGCGAGCAATCGCCTAGGGCGATCACTCGCCAGTTTTCTGGCGAGTTATCGCCACCTCCTCTGCCCATTTAAAAAAAAAAATATATATATATATATATATGTTTTATTTAATTGATTTCTTTTATTAATTAATTGTTTTAAAATTGTTTAAGTTTATTGATTTAGTAATTGTTTAAATGATTTACTAAACGAACTCCGTTTTAGATTCCGATTTCGACTTTGATTAAGATTTCCGCTCAGGTACAGTTAAAGTGAAAGTTTTAAAAATAAAAAATAAAAAATAAACGATATCACGGGTAAGGGTCGTGACAGTTTAACAACTAACTGACAACTACATTGTCTAATCTATACCTCGAGCGTAGAGTATCCGAGAAATGGCAAGGGAACCGATCGTCGAAGGAAGGATTACTGGCAGGCAGAGAGCGAGAGCTCGGGAGAGGAAATCGCTGAAAGGAGAAAGTGTCGGCTACAGTAGTGTTTGTGAGATTTAAAAACTTTCCATCTCCTTTATATATCGATCACAGCCCACCCTAATTTCAATTTTGCTACTCAACCTAGTTCACACAATTTGGAACAAATCTTGGTATTAAATTTAAATCAAAAGGTCCAAAAGTAAGGGTGACAGTTAATTCCGTTAAGAAAATCACCTGACTGAAAATGTCGGGTGTTACAACTAATCCCTCATTTAACGACTCAAAACGCGTTTAAAAACATAGTCTAGTTTCATAAAAACAAATTGCGTGGATATGTTTAAAAACTAAACGTTTCCTCCTATTTTAAAATTACCAAAATAAGTTTCCAAAATGTTTAAAAACCTCGAAACATGAACCTATCAACTAATCCAGATCCAAACACCCTATAATGTTTTATCTGTACAATATTTTACCTAACATTTTGTGATGACCCAAATATGCACGTATGGGTACGATGGCTGCACGAACCGGAACCCGGATGGCGGTACGTCCACGCGGGCGAACCGGAAGGTGACAGGTCGTAAAGAGGGGGTCGTCACAATCCCACATCGCTTGGGGAAGTATGTGAAAATGAAACATATGTAAAGAGACCCTCCCAACATAGTAAGACGCGTTTTGGAGTACAATTGGCAACGGATCCCATAAGAACTCCGAAGTTAAAAGTGCTTCGGCGAGAGCAATTCCAGGTTGGGTGACCTTCTGGGAAGTTCTCACCAAACAAAGCCGTGAGGGGAGGATATTGGGCTATGGCCCGATCCCCAGAGTGGACAATATCTTGCTGGGATAAGGGGTCGTTACAAATGGTATCAGAGCCTGTACCCAACTGGAAATGTGGCCAACGAGGACATTGGGCCCCCGAGGGGGGGTGATTGTGATGACCCAAATATGCACGTATGGGTACGATGGCTGCACGAACCGGAACCCGAATGGCGGTACGTCCGCGCGAGCGAACCGGAAGGTGACAGGTCGTAAAGAGGGGGTCGTCACAATCTCACATCGCTTGGGGAAGTATGTGGAAATGAAACATATGTAAAGAGACTCTCCCAACATAGTAAGACGCGTTTTGGAGCACAATTGGCAACGGATCCCATAAGAACTCTGAAGTTAAAAGTGCTTCGGCGAGAGCAAATCCAGGTTGGGTGACCTTCTGGGAAGTTCTCGCCAAACAAAGCCGTGAGGGGAGGATATTGAGTTACGGCCCGATCCCCAGAGCGGACAATATCTTGCTGGGATAAGGGGTCGTTACACATTTTCTATCCAAAATACCCAAAATACCTATATACGTCCCCACGGGTCATGAAACGCCTCGACTGCGTCAGCACACCACCGCAAGCCATCCTCCGTCAACTGCATCGCATCACTCCTCGAGTGGAGGGACCTCATCTTCACCTATATCCTGATCACCTACACTATACAGACACACTATGAGCTAAAGGCTCAATAAGTTTCGTAAGTGCAATGCATGCTGTGCGTATGAGTTTCAGAAATCATGCAACATTTTCTTATCATTACGTCGCAGACATATTGTCACCGAGATATCAGCCCGCTAAAAGGAAAGGATTCATCCCGCGGTCGAACAACCCTTTCTATCTAGCGGAGGGGGGTACATGCTCACACAAACAACAGCCATGCCTGAGCTCCACCTCGCGTGACCAGATAACAGATTACGTAGATTCATTTAGTTCAGGCGATGTGATATTGTGACAGATCCCTTTGTGCCTACACAATAGATCAATAGCCCCCTTTCAGGCCACATCTCTTTTCATGAAAACATCGTGCGGAAGTTCATTTTCTATGCTCTTTTAAAAACCATGATGCATAAACATGTGCATAACATAACATTCAACATATATATCATCAAGACAATAAAAAGCATAATCTATATTCTACATATATACCATCAAGACAATAAAAAGCATAATCTATATTCTACATATATACCATCAAGACAATAAAAAGGTATAACCTATAAAAGAACTAATCTTAACTACCCAACCAAAGCATATAAACAAACAATTCCCCAAAACTCCTCGAGATGACATCGACGTACAGTGTAGGCCAATCGGCTAGAGTAAGTCACGAGAACTTACCTGTCGTCCGTAGCGCACTGAGCTCCGTCCACGAGCGTTGTTCACCTAAGGCAATTTCACAATAATAAACGTTAAAGCACGTTCAAACCTTTAAGCGTCAAATTAACGAAACTCTTAACTAAAGAATTTCTTAAAACTCTAAATACTTCATTGAGGCATTTTGTCGAGCATTTCACGTTCAACTTATCAAAACCTCCATTAACGGAGTTTCCTAAAACTTCGAAAATCCATAAAACCCGAACATTCCTCAACGAATCGTTTAACTTCGTTCAATAACGTCCAACTCTTCCATTATCTTCACAACTACGGCAAACCTATCGATTTCTAACTTTAGACTACATTTTTAACCAAACCTAAACGAAACCCTAACCGTGAAACTTTGCGAAAACCGAACAATAACTTTCTAAAACCATAAAACCTTACCTAGAGCGTTGATTGGAGGAGAAAGCGCGAAGGAAACTAGTCGAACGGAGGAGGAGAAATCGCCGGAATGGAGAACGCCATTCGTGGGAGAGAGATCGCCTGAGGGTTGAGAGGGAAAAGAGAGATCGTGAATGAGGGAGAAGAGAAAAAGGGTATTTGTAATTTAATAAAATTTGACTTTGTAAATTACTATTTTGCCCTTTCCTTTGTTTTCTATTTGTTTCATCGCTTGTTTCGTTAATTGTCCAACGATTCGGTTTCTCCAAATTTTCTTATTTCACCAATAACTTTGACTTATTATCGGGGTTCTATTAAAACTGTCCGTTCTCAATTCGGACTCTGTTTACTATTGTTACCAAAGTATCCTTTATATTACGATAAATGTAATTCTCGTAATATTAGCGTTACGACTCCAAAAATTCTCGAAATTTTCTTAAAATCCATATTAATTATCAGGATCGTAATAACGCTTTCTTTTCGTAAAACAGACTTGATTTGACATATTTACAAAAATACCATTTATATTAAAATATTAATATTCTGAAAAACCGGGTGTTACAAATTTAGTTTCAACACAACAGAAATAGTTATTAAGAATAGAATATTATTTACTTGACACAATGGAAAATAACATAAGAAAATCTTCCTTTGCCATGAAATTAGACTCTACTTTATTGCAAAAAAAAAGTAAAAATATTATTTGAATTAGGGCTCTAAGTAAAATGCGAAATTTGATTAATGAAGCTGTAGAAAAGAATGCTACTAAGGTATAAACTTGAAGAGGTTGGATTTACATTTTGTGGGAATGAGCTTTTACTACCAACCCAACAAAAGAATGATCGAAACAAAACTTCAGCCATCACTTTCATCTCCATGAGCAAAGAAGATCTCTCCTATCTCAAAATTCAATATCTCTTTCTCTTTCTATGTTAGCATCTTTCCCCCTCTCCTTCTCTCTCCATCTCATGTGGGATATAATCTGTGGGTAAAGGAGAAATAGATATAGAATTACAAATACACATAAAAGCTGCATTAATGGAATATCATATGACAGTCAACTAGGCCAAAAACATAAGAAATGGGTAATAATCTGCAGCAAAACCGATTTCATACAAGAAAACAAAGAAGATCCTCATTTAAACTATTAACAAAAGTAAAACTAGTGTAACGGAGCCACTATCTAATTACACACTTTCAAGTCATGTCGTCACGTGTGATTTGTCCATTGTTACAATTATTTTATATAAATATCTCACTTTATTAGTTTGTAAATGTTTAGACTAAAGTGCAAGGGTGTGACATTTATTGGTGAACTAAAACAAGTCGGAAAAGCTTTAAAGCACAGAAAAAAATATATAGCTAAGTTTATCACGACAGTGATGTTTTCCGTACAATCTAAAAGACCTAATCATAATTGCTACAAAAGGTCAATTTTGACATCCTGATTCACCAACTATTTCACCTTGCAGATAGGTTTTAATACCTTTTTTGTTTTCCTTGATGCACAACTGGTATCATAATCTACAGATTGAAGAGAGAGATGATCATAATTTATTTATTTATATAATTAACAAAACTATCCCTTTTGGAAATACACATCTATGTCACGTTGGAAGTATACAGCGTTAATGTTTTCGCAAAACAATTTTCTAAAGAAATATAATCAAAATTCAGTCGGATTGTTCAGGTTGGAGCCATTATAGTTGATGATAGGACATGACTAGATGAGAGAAGACAATAATTCCTTTAACCAGCCCTATGGATAAGCAATAAAGAGTGTTTTGGGTTTTTCTCAGGTACCAAACAGTTCTGTCCTATTTCTGAGAAACGTGGAGAAACAAACATAAAAGCATGAATGCATCCATAAATGCGATTATGCGAGGCATCAATATTTAGGAACTAAAAAAAAAGATTGGAAATATCACATCCACAAGCAGATATCAAAAAGAATCAACGAAAGAATAGACTAGAATACTATGATACATACCGAGAATCAATCTATTGGTGGACGTAGGAGCGGAAAGGGAAGAGAGAGGTGATAGGGACATCAATGAGAGGGACCGACAATTCTATCGTCCTCACCTTCTGTCTTATGCTGCTGCAGAAGCTGTGATTGCTGTCCCAGATTAGGTGGTTGTGGCTGCTGCGGTTGGAGCAAAAGCTGAGGCTGAAGTTGATGATGATGGTGGGTATGGGGATGTTCCGAAAGCTCTGGTTGAAGGTGGTACGCATTATCAAGAGTACCCAGAGCCAAGGAAGGTGATAAAGCAGAAGCGTTATTCAGCTGATTAAACCCACTTGCGGAACTGAAGCGGCTACGTCGAACCCAGGATTCAACCGTAAAAGCTCTTGCTGCTGCGGCTGGGGATGGTGTCTGTGGTGAGTTAGTTGTTGTTTTTGCTCATAAGCCCTAAACATCTCTTGGTGCTCTCTAGCCGCAACGGCTGCAGCCAATTGCTGAGCCTCAAACAACTGTTGTTGATGAAGCTGGTGTTGCTGTTGCTGCTGCTGCTGTGGTTGTTGTTGTTGATGAGGCTCACGAACCATAAGTTGCCCAGAAGGACCCGTCGGGATACCCATCATGGGCGGCATGTTATAAGGCATCAGAGAAGAAGAAGAAGGATTTCCTGGATGTTGTTGCGCCATTAGCGCTGTCGAAGGTTGCATTACAGGAAAAATTGCCTGAGGCCCGATGTAGCTGGCGAGCTCTTTTTTGGCATTGATTAGATCGGTCTTCATTTGCTTTAGTCTGTGCTGAAGGACGGAGATCAGACCGACGCAGCCGTAGACTGGGTCACGGAGACGAAACTCCGCCTCGTACGCCAGAGAGTTGACTGCGTCTTCACGGTGCCTAGCGTCGAGTTCATTGAGTAGCTTGGAGACGTTGCTTGCGCCGAACACCTTATGAACATTAGCGAATTTCTGAGGCTGATCTGGTGGAAAATACGGCGCAAACACACACTCTTGGGGACATTTACGCCTCAGAAGCTTGCAGGCCGCGCATGGAGAATTGGACGATGACATTTTCTCCCAAACTACAAAATACAGATTTAAAAAAAAAAAAATTAAATCTCCAATTTTTTTTCATTCGAAATGGACTAATTTAATATTTTTTCTTGGAAAAAACATAGGAAGGGAGGCATCGAAGTGTGATCCCCGGGTAAGAAGTAATGGAGATTCAAGGAAGCTTCGTTTAAAGAGATTGACCAATAATTGCGTACCCGAATGAAAAACTGCAAAATCAAGCTGAAGTTCAATGTAGAAGGGTCGAGGAAAAAAGAGAAAAATAAAAATTGAAATAAACGGTCTCTACTTTTGGTCATATATATTTAAAGATTCTACATTGATTTCAGAGAGGGCGATAGTGGAGCAGAAAACAATCAAACTAGACAAATAGCTACGGCGTGAGAAAGAAGAAGAAGAAACCCTCATCATTCTCTTTCTTCTCTAACTCGGCGGGCTAAGGAAAAAAAAACAATAATTCTAGATCTGTTGCTTTCATATTTGAAAAAAAAAAATATTTCACGAAACAAAATAAAAGAAATCCTCCATAACCAAAACAGCAACTCCTCAGAATCCGCTTCGCCAAAGCCACGAGATCGTTTCCATATGAAAACGATTATAAAATAATCGG